>CACRXK020012237.1:0-15371 GCA_902702795.2 Paramuricea clavata
TAGTACCTACTTCCTATTTTATCTATATCAATCACTTAACTTAAAGGTACCTACATCCTATCTCTGCTTATACCTTGTCTCTGCCTACCAATTAACCCGTCACTATAAATGGTATCTCCTTGAAGTTTGCATGAAAATATTAACTTTTTTCTGTGACCAGAACAAAACTGTGACAAAACAAAAATTTCTGCCAATATATTCCGGCATCGTACAACAACAGAACAACAAAGCGTTTCTGTGAAACAACAAAGAAATATTTTGCCAGTATTGTGTCGTGTGGTCAACTCGGCAAGAACGGTAAAAAGTTAATTTCGCATTTGTGCTGCAATGTAGTACATCCAATTCTCCCTTCGTTCATTTTTTGTTTGGCTTTCTGTCTAGTTATTTCTTTTTTACGATAGGCTTACTGAAATTTTTTATTGTTTACCTTGCAGCTGTCTTGGCAGGAATATTACAACCACCTTTCTACAAACACGACAGACTGAAGTAATACACTTTTTTGTTTTCATTTACTTTTATTGGAACTTTTATTGTAACTTTTAACTTTGGCTTTTTTGCATCCCAGGGCGTTAAATTATGGATCTCTTGGTATGGTCGTAGGTCATGAAATCACACATGGCTTTGACAAGACAGGTGGGTGATAAATACAGAGGGTGAATGATGGACATATGATAGGCATGTTTTGTGCGTGGATTCTTCAGAGAGCGATGTAGCTCAAGAAATAGTAATTCGAGTATTTCATAATCATGTTGTGATCACTGAGCTCCATATATATCTGGAGCAAGAACTTCAGTCATTTGGCCTATGAGAAAAATGATGCCAAGTTGGTGGCCATTGACGTATATTAGCTCGTAAAGAGCTTTTGTACCATTTTCGCCAGCTAATTCCAGTTTTATTCTAACGGACAGTCAGGGCCGTAGCGAAGGGGGTATTGGGGTGTGGTTAACCCCCCCCCCCCAACTTTTTTAGAATTAACATATTCGGAAAATCAGGTTGGTCATTCGGAAAATTACGGCAGTAATAGTATAACAAAATTTTAATTGTAAATTTCGACGTGCTAAAACTATGTTTTCTGACCATCAGAATTCTGTCAAAACTTCCCCCAAATTCCACGAAATGGCATTTCAGAGACTCTAATTTTTAAAATTTCCTCGGGCCTTCGACCCTCGCCACCCCCTATAAAAAAGAACTTCCTACGGACTGCAGGCTTCTGTATGGAACTGCACGCTTCTGTAATGTCTGTGCGTAAAATATGAGTATTTTTGTTTGTAAATTGCGTTTTCATTTTCCGGATAGCAAACACCTTCGTGGCTTCGTATGCCATGAAATATTCGGAATTTTTTTTCGTCATTCGGAAATTTTTGGCCTACACCCTCCCAACTATGCATGCTTAGCTACGCCCTGCGGACAGTATCGCTAACCAAGTTATCATCGATGTCAAAATACGAAATATCGGCACACTCCTTGCCAAGATGGCAGTAATTGAAGAAGCTATTAGACGTCAGTTCCAATCCCTTTCTATTGTTATTGTCTGCGTGGTTAACACGAAGTAAGGGAAAGGTTGAATTTGTACAGCGTAGGGACTGGTGAGTGAAGAACATTGCTTTGACAAGCTTAAGTTAAACAATCTCTTCAAGTCGTTTTATGCAAACGTCATGCAGAAAGAAAAACGGATCATTAATTATACACCAAAAATAATCTTACTAGTTTCGCTTTGGGGTTGCCAGATACATTTTATCCAAGAAAAACGTAGACATTATGTCGGACAATGACTTTTGTTCCTCGAACGAAACTTTTTTGTTGTTACGACTGAGCTGTGACAGCATTCTACCCAGTCTCGGAATACCTTGTAAATATTGAGACTTTGACACATTTCCGTACAATAAACACTTATTTACTGAGATCTTGGGAAAGCAGTGTGTTTTGTGCCCCCCTCGACCTCCCCCAAACATTGTGTTTCCCTCAGTCTCAGTGAAAAAGTGATAAAGGGAAACTAGGGAAAAATATTTTGATAAGAAGTTTCGTAACTCTGAAGTTTCATTGGGTGTAAAGCTCATTGTTCATAAACCACTTTGACCTTCCCGTTAATATTACGAACAGGAAGTGAGTTCGACGAGAAGGGAAATCTTCGCCAATGGTGGACCAGGAAATCGCACGCAAATTTCGTGAAACGGTCGACATGTTTGATTGAAGAGTACGACAAAGTTAAAATATTTGGTTATAAGGTTTGTAAAAACGTCTTTTCCCGTGAATTTAGAAAATTGATTATATCTAAAACAGGACTGGCCATATTTTGTGTTAAGACTAAAACTGGAGCAACAGTCTAATTACCCCCGCCACCCACAGATATAAGATATCTATGCCCCCACCCCATGTTGGCCTTTCAGTAAAATATGGTCCC
This sequence comes from Paramuricea clavata, assembly GCA_902702795.2. Taxonomy (NCBI): domain Eukaryota; kingdom Metazoa; phylum Cnidaria; class Anthozoa; order Malacalcyonacea; family Plexauridae; genus Paramuricea; species Paramuricea clavata. The sequence goes on from CACRXK020012237.1 coordinate 2,402, forward strand.
TTTTTCGGGTAAAATATAAGCAAAAAAGGACGAATAACTTAGTTAGGAAGAGAGTGCATGTTCTAATATGACCAAACGTTTGGCTAGCGGATGAAATGTGTAATATAACTTGCCATCGCATAAGCAAAACAAAGTTGTGTTAATTAATGTATATTTTTACAACTTTCTGTTAAAATATTTAACATAATAATACGCATTGCTTTTACCAGGTTAATGGCAGTAAGACATTATCAGAAAACATCGCTGATAATGGAGGTTTGAAGTATGCTTTTAGGGTAAGTGGAATTGAAGAATACAGGATTCCAGCGGTTTTATATCGAAGGTTGGATAGGGGCACTGCTTATATGTAACACTTAAGTTAAAAATAAATATATCGCTTGGCTTGTGGGAAAAAGCACGTATATATTAGCACAGATGAAGTTCAGGAGCCGGTTGTTCGAAGCCCGATTAGCAGTAACCCTGGGATGAATTTTAACGTCCTGTTTTTGTTTATGTATTTCTGCATGACCATTCATTTCAAAACTTCAGAAAACAATACTTCTATTCAACTACAAAAGATTTCTGGAAAACATATTCAAGTTGATTGATGAACTATTGGAAAATTTAATTTTTAGGTTTGTGTTAATCCAGTATTAGGCTAATAGACTTTTGAATTAACAACTGGCCTGGGCTTATAGATCACAAGCTTTTGTAATAATAGTTAATAATAATAATAGATATACCATATTTATACAGGTTAATTAAACTTCGTCTGCTAAAAATCGCTACTATCACTCAAGGACCTGTATACACTCATACCTCCGAGCACACTCATACCTCCGTCAACGAGTTATGTATATCATGCATAAATTACACAGACAGACAGACAGACAGACAGACAGACAGACAGACAGACAGACAGACAGACAGACAGACAGACAGACAGACAGACAGACAGACAGACAGACAGACAGACAGAATCGCCTGGTGGTAAATATACGCGGTGTTTTCCGCATATTGTTTTACCGCCAAGCAAAATTTCAAGAAACACTTACTATACAATTATTGACTATATTCCTAAAAACTTTGTTATTTACGAAATCATCTTTTTGAGAGATTTTGGACAAATCGCATTTCATACCCTAGACTTATATATTATGCAAAGAAAAATATTTATTACGCCAAGTTAATAATTTATTACTTACCAAACTTTTGATATCTCTTACGCATTTTTTTTAGGCATATCAAAATTGGCGTAAAATAAATGGCGACGAAGATAAGTTACCAGGTCTTTCTTTCAATAATGATCAACTGTTCTTCGTTGGTTTCGCTCAGGTACCTATTCTCTGTAATACTCCTACCATACCAATAATAAGCCAATTCAGAATTTCCACTCTGCGCATCCAAATAATACGTTTTGCGTTGGGGGATAAATTGCAGTTAAATCATAACATGAAACTGAGAGTGTCAGTCAAAGTATTCAGCTGTTCAATTTTTATTTGTGTTTCACTTAAAGCCACAGTATAGAACTGTGCATTGAATAATTTTTGTGCTAGCAGTATTTTGCCCTCTGTAGAAAGCAAAATATAAAAAAGGTACAGTTAAGACTTAAGGATTCACGTTTTCTAATTTAAAGTGAATAAACCGTGCCAAAATGAATTGTTCTTTGAGCAACTTTTTGCATATTACAATGATGACTGACCCGTTGAATACTTTGATATGCATGTATATTCTAATTCTTCTAGTACGTCTCAGCTACGTATTATAATAGTTCAACTGCAATTTATCCCGATCGCGGCAGAACACATTATTTCAATGCGCAGTGGAACCTCAGAATAGGCTTATTTACAGCTTTCAATATTTTAATATCCTTTCTCTGCATCTTTAATTCGAATTAACAAAGCCCGATTTTGGCAACTTACAGTTTTATTTTATTCTACACTTTTTCAAATTATCGGCTGAAAATGGATAATAGAATTTCTTAAATTGTATTTGTTGCGGCATAGGGAGGACTGAATATGCAGCAAGCAGTTTTTTGTTTATTTTGTATTTTGGGCAGCAAAAAATGAAACACGTTTGTATTGCAACACATATTGAAGGAGTTTAACCCTCTTTACGAGATGCGTCATATAAATAGAGACTTAACATGCAGGCGAAGTTAGCTTCACTTCCGGTCTTCAGATTGGTGTGTGTTTTAAGGCAGCGGTCTATACTTTTATATCCATGTCTCTTTCGCATGCTCGTTCCCATCGTGCATTACATTCAATCTATATCGATGTGACTGGTTATGGGGAATTACAGAGGACATTTAAGATTTTGTCTTAAATCAACAATTTTTCATTTGTGTAGTTATGGTGTTCAAAATATACAAAAGAATTTGCAAAGACTCTGATGGATAAGGACGTGCATTCTCTGAATCCCGTCAGGTGAGCGATCAACCCTGAAATTGTTTTGTACCACCTCCTTGAGACGTTTTGCTTGTCCCCTCTGGAAAGTGTTAAATGACAGATCAAAGTGAAAATTTGACCGCAAATGTCTATGTGTTGCTTTGGGTCTACACTTTATAAGAAAGCGTTTCTGTAGAATTGAAACAGTGATAACTATTCATCTCTGTGTCAAGTACCCTTTTAATTCAATGTTTCGAAAGAAACTTTGTACCAACTACCTCCTCCGCAGGCCATACAGCCCGTTCGCAGGTTTGAGTTTGAAATTTGAGACGAAGGCTTGCGTAGCTGTAAGGCCTGCTGAATAACATGTCGATTACTTGGCTTTTGGTGTCGATTACTCGGTTGGGTCAAATTTCTTCAAAAATATGGCACATCGTCTGCCAATCTTTAGCAATCCCGTTTTGCGAGTATTTTCTAAATACATATTGGCTGTTATGGCTGATAAAAGCGACGGGGAGATTAACAAAAATGGAGGGTTTTACAAGCACAAGCGGCAGTGATAATAGACGTTGTGAATCTATCATTTGGCCAAATTGGATGTTTTGACTATATACACACGCATTTAAATAGTTACACTATATAAAAGACAAATATAAATGGAATAAATTTCGTGGATAAACGGCCGCAGCGTGTTTGTATTAAATATGCAAATTATAAACTGATATTTATCTGCTTCTCTTTATAAATCATTGTATATGCTTGTTTGTTCACTGTTCACTGTTCACTGTTTTTATGTATATTGCTGATACGAAAAGCGATCTATATCAGAAGTAGTTAAAGACTTTAATAATAATATTGTTTTGGTAAAATGATATATTAAATATAATTTGGTTTCTGGCTTCCCGCCATTTTGGAAAATTAGTCCGCAGGCCTTTCGGTTCGTTTCGTACCAATTTTATTTTTTTGAAAGGCCTGCGGAGGAGGTAGTTGTACCAATATAAATATAATAAAGGGCAAAATTTGACAAGTCGTACAGTCAAATGTACCTCGAGGTCCTGATATCTTCAGGATCAAATATCTTCAGGACCCCGAGATCCCCACGTTTTCCAAGTCTCTGCATGCGTAATATACTAGTTCTGACCTTCCTTGTTTTGGCGGCAAATATTACAAGTCAGGCAGATAGAGGACCAAAATGATCGAAAACTTACGTTATCATGGGACAATTCCATTTTGCCTTCATATTGTGCCCTGAAGGCTAATGAGTACGTTTTTGTATGTTGGCCGCGTTAAAATTTCCTGTGTGCTCCTGCCGACACGTTTTTCTTCGAATTTTGTATTCATTTCTATTACAGGTAAAAAATGTGAAATTTCTGATACATTTCTAATACAAATGACTTACATCAATAGAAAGCTAACAAAAAACTACATATGAAACATTTAAATGGTTAGCCGGAATTTTCAAGCGGTTTTCGAGTTATTGCCGTTTCAAATGTGAAAAATGAGCCAATATCTCGCAAAATTCCTGGGAACTAGTCTGAAAACACGCATTCAACAGCTCATAACTCAAGAAGAACTTGAAAAACCGGGTAACCGTTTAAATGTCTTATATGTAGTTTTTTGCAAGCTTTCAAATTATAGAAGTCATTTGTGTTGGAAGTGTATTTGAAATTTCACATTTTTAAACTGTAATAGAGTTTAATACAACATTCGAAGAAAAATGTGTCGGCAGGAGCCCACAAGAAATTTTAAAGCGGCCAACATACAGAAACGTACTAACTAGCCTTCAGGGCATAATATGAAGGCAAAATGGAATTGTCCCATGAAACCATTGACCTCAAAACTACGAGCATACGCTATGCACACGTGAAGCCAGTTGCTGCCATATTGGTGTGACCACCGCAAATCTACAGTGGTGGTGCTGACATGTTAGAAGAGGTTCTTGAAGTTTCTGGTGATTTGTAGAATAAAAAATATTGCCTAGAGAAAAAACGGGTATTAATGGCCTCCCTTCCTTCTGAAATTAGTCAGTGAATCATTATGAATTAGGTCACACCAGTATGGCCACTTGAAGTCTATTATTTTCTGTTTGAAACATTCTAAAACTCATCAGAAGAGGTCTGGGAAGCTATAGCTTTCAAATATGCATAAGGTCTATTCCCTCAATTGAACAGGTTGTTCTATCCAGCCCTAGTTTTGAGATCAGTATCCATAACTGCCATAAGTGTCTATACAGTTGAAGTTGACGGTTCAGTTTTCAATTTCAATTGACAATGATGTGCATGTGATAACGTATAAAACTATATATTTATAGCACATGATAATCTCGTAACGTATATTAATTTTGCTTTAAATTTCAGGGTACGAGTTCCAGTGTCCAACTTTCCTGAATTTAATAAGGCATTTGGATGCACGCCTCGGAAAAACACTTGCTCGGTTTGGTAGTTCGGTTTTAGCTCTATAGCCCTAGTTAGTAGAAAATACATACATTCATGGTGAGGTAGGCTGGTGATCTTCAAAGATTTTCACTCTTTGAAAATCGCCAACCAAGACCTTTAGTTTGCTAAGAGTTTTTTGCTAATTAAGAAACTTAAGGAGTGGTACGAATTCAGTGTCTTAAGGTGCGTTTTACACTTAAAATTTTGGTCATTTCCACGACGAAAGAAACTTTTCAAGATGGTGACTATTTTTTAACATCGTTAGAATACGAAAGAACAAGAGCAAGGTACTTAAAACAATCCCAAATCTAGCTTACCCTAAAACTAACCCCATATCTTACCCATGCAGCACGAAACTTGAAAACCTCCCTCACGTCCATCCCTTTTAGCGATTACCGTGCAACATTTTACTGCGAGTTCTAGTGCGATTTTCTTCTGATACATGTGAACGAGTTTACACCAGTGAACTCTAAAAATAACTGGAAGGCTAACTCCTATGATGAAAGTCTATGATTCGTTGAAGCCGGCGCGCGGGAAAATCAGCTTTCAAAAAGACTAAGGAGAGTTTCGAGGAGTGAAAAAAATTCTGCCAAAAGTTTGTTTTCGAGCAAAAATTTGCAAGAAAAACACTTTTTCCATGGGAATACAACAATGATTGGGATTTAAACCAGGTTTTCCGATTAGTTCCAACTGTTTTACATCTCTCTGCAGCAAAAAGTAAGGAGTTTTGCTTTTGTATTTTGAAAAAATGACGAAAGTTTGGACGTGCCGAAGGAAACCTCGCCGTTCAACTCAAAAATATATACTATAAAACATTTTGACAGTCCCAAAATTTATGTTGTACTAAACCCTAGGTATTGGTATTGATCCTGAGCTTTTAGTCCTTGTTTTAGTCGCTTTTAAACATAAATAAATTGGCGTTTTTCAAGTGATGTTATTTTCGTCATCGGCATCTTGTTGGCCACTATGAGCATTTTGAATATGGCATATTTTTGTCAATTTTCAAATGCTTTTTTTTCGACCTTAAAACGTTCAATCTTCTTGAAACTTCGTATACAGATGTATTTTGCATGGGTTTAAATAATTCCTGAGGTATGACGTCTTAGTTTTATCTTAAACTTCCAAAAACTCAGAAAAAGCAGCCTAAAACGCGCGGTTTTTCTGACCGTTCAAGCTTATGGCCGTGTTTTTTCGCATTTTTTTGCTAATTCGTGATTTGTTTGCTTTGCGAATATTAAATTCATTTATAATACTACTGATATAAATTAAATTTGGTAGTATAACTAATATTTTGGGGCAAGATTTTTCTGATCGAAAAATGTGCATATTTTGAAAAAAAAATTTAAAAAGGACTGGGTCTACCTACAAAAAAAGCTTCAAGCACGGCTTCAACTTCCCCCCCCCCTGACTTAGCCTTCCAGTTATTATTAGAGTTCACTGGTTTACACATGAATGTCAATGGAATATACTGAGCATAGGTACTGTTATGTAAGCATTCATTTCTGATCCACTCGTTCACATCCATCGGAAGAAGATATTCGCAACAAAAATTGCAAGTGTATAACTGGGCCTTTAGACAGCTGAGTCTAAGGTTTTATATGTGATAAAATTCACGCTAATTTACAAACTTTAATTTTGATTTTCTCGGCCTGGACAACGTTGATTTCTAATATTACTTCGCCAATGAACTCATAAGATTTTCGTTTTTGTACTATTTAAAACATGAGCATGCAGCTATGTTTTATCAGATATAAAGATACGAGGCGAAGCCGAGTATCTTTAGGTCTGATAAGCCACGCACTGCGAATGTTTTGAATTACTTCAAAGACGATCGATCTAGTAAGTTCATTGGCGAAGTTATTTTCAAAAAATACGTTGTGTAAGTCGAGAAAATCAAAGTTAAAGTTTATGTAAATCAAGGGAAATCTCTATCACATATAAAGATACGCCGACACGCTTATGAGTTTTGAAAAGACATTTAAAACACTCGTAGTCCGTGCTTTATGAGATATAAAGTACTCGGCTGTCAATCTCATATTTTATATCTGATAAAGCACTCCTGCTCGTGTTTAAATAGTCCTTATACTTACGGTTAAGCGATTGATGACATAACTGACGTTGCCCAATTAAACGAAATTTGGCATCGCTTTATATTCGCAGCGTGAATTTGTTAGTTTGTTAGTCGGTTAGTTTAGTTTATATAAAAAATTATAGTATAGCATTTGTAAATTCTGAACGCTGATTGGCTAAGAGCCGTGTTGATATAACTCCATGTCAACACGGGAAATTTTCCGCCGCTTGTTAACACGGAAATTTTTCTTATTCTTCGGGCTTTTGACATTGCTATATTATAAAACAAATATAGAACAATTGCTTTTCTGAAACTTTCACCTCTGTTCATATTAAATAATTTTGTGTTTTTAATTTAAATCAAGGATCACACAAGAGGTTTTTGATAATACTTTTTGATAATAAGAGGTTTTTGATAATAAAAGTATTATCAAAAACCTCTTGTGTGATCCTTGATTTAAATTAAAAACACAAAATTATTTAAATATAGAACATTTTTTCCGTATTGATATATAGTTATATCAACACTCGTGGAAGTTGGGAAAACTCGAAATTCTGTGAAAACACTCCGCCCTTCGGGCGTCGTGTTTCCACACAATTTCTCGTTTTCCCAATTTCCACTCGTGTTGATATAACTGTATATCAACACGGAAAATGTTTTATATTTGTTAAGTATAAAACAATTTGCAAATTCTGAATAGAAGTTCCTTCTTGGAATCAATATTTGAGTAAAACCACAAAATAATGGTAAAACAGAGGGCTTTTCAAAAATAGTATGTCTTCGTGCTTGTGGTGCACTTGTTTTGCGCATGCTCCAGAGCACCGCACTGTAGTACAATGTCTGGTCTTGACGATATAATCGAGCGATTGATGATATTACGGCGAAAGTCACCGAACTGTGGAGTCGCATCCAAAATTCGTATATCGGCGACTCACACAGACGTCTACGACCGCACGTACATATTTTTGCTTGTTTACAATTCTAATTTTAAACAGCCAATCGACGTTTAATTGTAATTATTACCAATTACCAAGAACCAATCTGGCTGTTCAAAATTGGAATTGTAAACATGCAAAAATATGTACGTGTGGTCGTAGTCGTTTGCGGGAGTGGCCGATATACGAAGTTTTTATGCGCGCGATTCCCCAGTTCGGTGACTTTTGTAATATAATCTTAATGGTATAAAGTTTTTGATACACAAATAGCTTAAATATAATGTGTTTTTCTGTCGTGATTCATAAATAATAATAATTGTTTTTGTAATTGACATTGAGTGTTTCTGTAATTCATTAAATGTTTTTGGAATTCAGATGTCGTTCTAAGTACTTTTTGGATAATAAAATCAGGGCTGGATTATAGTTAGTATTATACTTTTAGTGCGGGCCGTGCCTAGCGCCTGCGTTTTAAAGTTTTCTTTTGTCCTTGGAACGATTGCTTAGGTGTTAATTCATCTATGTAATACAGAGCCTGATCGCGGGTAGGGATAAAACGCTGAAACTGAATCGTGGAAACGGAAACGGAAAGCGGAAATTGAAATGGGGATAAAACGCTGAAATGGGGATAAAACGCTGAAATGGGGATAAAATGCTGAAATGGGGATAAAACGCTTAAATGGGAATAAAACGCTGAAATGGGGATAAAACGCTGAAATGGGGATAAAACGCTGAAATGGGCAAATTTAATCGAATTCGTTGTTTGCTAGACCATTGGCATTGCGAAAACATGTAATTTGCCTATAAAACTGAATAAATATAAAAAAAAAGTTCCCGGTAAAATGACAACCACAAATTTTCGAAGAACGAATTTGATCTGACAGTTTATCTTTTATTAATAATGTAATCTACAATTCTCTCCATACAACTTCGAACTCAACTTTTCAGTGAGGCGCGAACTCAACTTTTTGTGGCACCGTTGTTTTCTTCATCGTTTTTGGAGTTAAAAAAACTCACCTTCATTCGACTGAATTTCGTTGTTTTCCTGTGGCTTTCGTCATCGCTATACATATTTTTGCTTCTTAATTTCAAACAGTAGAAAGTATAACTTTTTTGTTTACTTTAAGTTTAAATCCACAGCGGTCCGGTTGAGCGGTCCGTATCGTGAAAAACCGGACCGCACACGAAGCAATTTAATTGGCTAAGAAGCATGGATACCGGACCGCAAAAAATAAATGTAATTTATTTCGAGTGCTGAGAAAGATATCGAACGAGTGAGCGCAGCGAACGAGAGAGATATCTTCTCAACGCGAGACAGATAAAGTTCCATCGATTTCCCAGCATTCATGTATTTTTTTGTTTATTTTATATACTACGAACCTCTTTTACCTGCCACGGCTCTTAATCCTGATTTTTGATTGGTGAGTCAAAACACGATTATCATGTATAATGGCGGATTCAGGGCCTCTTTTGACATATATATAGTAATGTACGTCTATTAATCATTAACGCACGTATTACGATTAGTTTATATTTAGAATATGGACATTATATATTCAGTTGTTTACATGTAGCCGAGATATCAAGAAGTCTATTAAATAAGAGAATATTATAATGGCGACGAAGATAAACGTATTCTATTAAACGAAACGATGGTGGAAGAGCAGGCAGAGCCTCAACCACTGCAGCAACCGGCTGTACAGATCATGCAATCTGTAACAATAACTCCAATGCCAGAATTTTGCCCAGATGCAAAAATCGGAACAAGCCTTTCGACAAGATGGAACAATTGGCAGTCAGACTTCGAAATGTATATAACCGCAAGTGGAATAACGGATCCAAAGCGAAAACGTGCACTCTTGCAAATCAAGCCGGACCGAGAGTTCGCGAGATTTTTAAACAAATCCCCGAGACAGGAACTGATACGGACTACAACATCGCGAAACAGAAATTAAAGGCTTACTTCGACCCTCAAAAGAATCGGCGGTACGAAGTTTATCGTTTTAGACAAACAACTCAAGAACACAATGAGACATTAGATCAATTTCACACCAAACTTAGAACAATATCAGAAACCTGTGAATTCGCAGACGTTGAATTTGAAATCGAAGAACAAATCATTATAGGCGGAAATTCATCAAAAATACGAAAGCGAGCACTGCGTGATCGTACATTTGACTTAAAATCAATGCTTTTAGAAGGACGTCGTGACGAGCAGAGCAAGTATCAAGCTGAACAAATTGAATCTAAAGAACAAACTGACGGTGAGGCTAATAAATTAGAACAAAAACCTAATAACGGTAATATTTCGAACAGTAGCAATGTTATTTGCAGAATTTGTGGGCGTGCTTATCCACACACAGGGGCATGTCCAGCGAAAGGAAAAACCTGTAATAATTGTGGAAAACCGAATCATTTCGCTGCTGTTTGTCGAGGAAAACAAAAACAAACGCGATCACCGAGATACTCAAACAAAAAGCATGCACAAAGAAATTTAAAAACATTAGATACAGGATCAAACTCGAGTTCCGATGAAGACTATTTATATACCATGACAAATACAAAGCTCAATAACAAGGTCAATGTTAAAGTAGGCGTTGCCAAATTTCAAACAACAATTGACAGTGGCGCGACAATAAATGTGATCGATCGTGACACTTTTAACAAAATGCAAGACATAAAATTAACTCGCACGAACACGAAAGCTTTCGCGTATAATACGAAATCACCAGTTGAATTTTTGGGAAAATTCGAAGCGGTAATCGAAACACGAAAACGAATATCTGTAGCCACATTCTATGTCGCTAAAGCTGCGAACTGTGGAAACTTACTTTCTCTTTCTACTGCACAAGAACTCGGACTTATTAGTTTGCATCTAGACAAACTGACATCAAAGGATGCCGCACTAGAAAACATCCTTCAAAAGCATTCTAAAGTTTTTTCCGATCTTGGAAAATTGAAGGGAGAAAAAATTAAACTAGATATAGACAAAACTAAAATTCCGAAAGCACAACCCCAAAGGCGCATACCTTATCACATTCGAGAAAAAGTGAAAAACGCGATAACTGAATTAGAAAATCAAGATGTCATTGAAAAAGTGCCCGAAAATGAAGCTACTCCTTGGGTTTCACCAATTGTAGCTGTTCCCAAAAAAGATGGACAGGTTCGCATATGTGTCAATATGCGGCTCGCAAATGAAGCTATAAGACGAGTACGCCATCCTATACCAACAGTAAATGATGTTAGTTTCGCCCTGAATGGAGCAAAATTTTTCTCGAAACTTGATTTGAGCCAAGCGTAGAACTGGACGAACAGTCAGTTAGAACTGGACGAACAGTCTCGTTATATAACAACCTTTAGCACTCATGTAGGTTTGTATCGCTACAAAAGACTAAACTATGGTACAAACGCTGCAGCGGAGATATTTCAGTACACACTCCAAACCGCACTGCAAGGGCTTAAAGGCGTCAAGAACATAGCTGATGATATCATTGTATTCGGCTCAACAAGAACTGAACATGACGCTAATCTTGACAAATGTCTACAACGACTTGCAATGAAGGGCTTACGACTAAACCGAAGCAAGTGTAATTTCCTTAGTACTACATTGTCATTTTTCGGACAGGTCTTTTCGAAAGAAGGTACTCATCCTGATCCTAGGAGAGTAGCTGATCTATTAAATGCACCTCAGCCAAATAATGCACATGAAGTCAGGAGCTTTCTGGGCATGGCCAACTATAGTAGTAAGTACATTCGAGATTTTGCAACACTAACTGCTCCCCTTCGTGACCTGACGAAAAAGGATGTTCGTTTTGAGTGGACTCAAACACACCAAACTGCTTTTGAAAAGCTGAAAAACACGCTTGCAATTGCTCCATGTATGTCATATTTCGACAAAAACAAACAAACTTTTGTGACAGTTGATGCTAGTCCTGTAGGAATTTCTGGGATTCTTTCTCAGAAACCAAGAAACGGTGACGTAGACAGTCAACAGATAATTGCATATGCCAGCCGAGCGCTGACTGATACAGAAAAGAGATACTCCCAGACGGAAAAGGAAGCGTTAGCGATAGTATGGGCAGTTGAACATTTCCATTTATTTTTATTTGGAAGTGAATTTACACTTATAACTGACCATAAACCTTTAGAAATTATTTATGGCCAACGTACAGCCAAAACATCTGCACGAATTGAAAGATGGGTGCTTCGACTCCAACCATATACATTTAAGATAATCTATAAATCAGGTGCCAGCAACCCTGCGGACTATCTTTCCCGTCATCCAACAAACGAAAGCAAACGAAAACAGGAGAAGATGACGGAACAATATATTAATTTTATAACTCAAAACAGTGTCGCTAAGGCGATGACATTACAAGAAATAATCAATGCAACTAACGCAGACGCAGCACTAACGGCACTCCATGATGCAATTAAAACAAACAAATGGGATTCCCCAATTGTAAAACCGTTCAAAGCCGTAAAAAACGAACTTACGTCTACCACACACGGTGTTATACTTCGAGGAACACGGATTGTCATTCCTGCGGCTCTACAACAACGTGATATTGCACATGAGACACACTTAGGAATAGAGAAAACGAAGTCTCTAATTCGTGAAAAAATCTGGTTTCCGCAAATTGACAACCAAGTAAAAAACACAATTGCTAAGTGCACCACTTGTCAAGCTGTCGGACAGGCGAATCCTCCAGAACCATTACGTATGACCGAAATGCCAGAGTTACCATGGAGAACTGTCCACATAGATTTTTATGGTCCAATACCATCGTCTGAATATCTGTTAGTGGCGGTAGATAGATACTCCAGATTCCCAGAGGTTGAGATCGTTCATTCAACACGAGCCTCAACAGTCATTCCAAAACTTGACAAAATGTTCTCAGTTCATGGCATTCCTGACACCATTATATCTGACAATGGTCCCCCTTTTAATGGAGACGACTATGCACGATATCTGAAAGCCCTTGGTATTCAAGCTAAGTTTTCAACACCCTATTGGCCCCAACGTAACGCTACAGTTGAACGATTTATGCGACCGTTAGGAAAAGCGCTCAAGACAGCGGACACTCGAAGGACGACCATGGAAACAAGAATTGAACCGTTTTCTTTTACAATATCGTACCACTCCACATTGCACTACAGGAGTAC
>CACRXK020012238.1:3874-15369 GCA_902702795.2 Paramuricea clavata
ATATCCTTCGATTTATATTGTTTGATTTCGCATTCCAAATCTGATAAACATTGATAATTCTCTCTTCGCGTATGTCCACGCGTAATTCTCGTAAAAAAACACGCATTAATTGTGTCGGCAGCATTGATGATCACGGCAGCCAATCAAATAACGATTTTGATTCGATTTCCCCAGAGTCATGCCACAACCTAACCCGCGAACAGGCATACTCTGGGAACGAGATTGCACGAGTTGAGTTAATTAGAAAATACGGTAAAAGTACAGTATTTTCCAATTAACTATTTCGTACCCATTCTCCGGGAATTCGCGCGGCCATAGTATTTTCAAGAGGAGTGGAGAGCTAACTTTTTGCAGAAAATATCAATAAAATCGCAATTTTTCCCGTCAAAAGCATTAAAATATGTTCGGCGCAGTTAGTGTGAACAACAAGGTAACTGAGTGCACGTGTGATTTCCGTTTTACAAGTAATTTGAGATGATTGAAATACCGGCTTGTACACATGTCAACACTCATCGAGTCATCGATCATTTATTTTGTTTCAAATGGCTTCTATTTCCTTCAAAATGTTCCGATTTCTTCTTAAGGTATAAGTATGTTTAATTATTTGTTATATAAAAGTAATTTAATAACTCTCAGCTTTATTAAATAGGCTATTCTTGAGCAAGAACGTTGCTTAATTGTTGCATACTGTCTTATTGCCTTTAATTCTTTAATTTGTTACAATTTATATTGTTCATGTCATCATTATTTTGTTTCAAGGTTAATTTTTTAACCTTGGGCTCTGAATTTCCATCCTAATTGTATTCTAGTTAGAATTGTACAAAATATATTGTGTACCCCCTAAAAATGCAGCAGATTTTCAGAAATTCAAAAGCATCCTGTGTCTGTGAGCTGATCATACACAATATTTATTACTATTATACATGTATTATTATGAATCTATCATACCTAGGGAATTTAAAACCAAATATTATTCTTCATACAGTGATAAAATAAAGATATTTTTCTCAATAAAGAATTAGGCCTGTACTGCTATAGCAATTGAGCAAAAGCCTGTAGCAGTGTACCAGTGTGTGTTTAATGGTTGACTATTTTATAACTTTAGTATGACATTTCTTTCAGATACACCTGGGACTGTACATATGATCTTTTTATTATGCCAATACCAGTACATCCAGAAACAATGGAATTAATCAGTCTCAAGTCAAAATTATACAGTTCTGTATTCTGGAACAGTAAACAGCTTGGCATGTTGCATTCTAATGAAGAGTCTAATATAATGAAATACTCAAGAAAGAAATAGTATCGTTGGAGAAGTGCATTGCTCATTAATTATGTGATAAAAAGTAGTTAGGTTAAAGAATCAAGAATCACACCTGGCCTGACTAATAACAATGTCCTGCTTGAATAAGTGTAATATCATTTATACTTTCATGCTTGCATTACTTAATAGGTTGATGTGTAGAATGACACATTATTAAAATCAATATGTTTTTTTAGAACTTGCAATTCATTTTATGGTACCACTGGGAGGTTGTGCAGGGCCCAGAGTAAAACTTTTCCAGGGGAACCATATGACATCATTAAGTTTTCCCAGGGGTCCCTATGACATCATAATTATTAAATGGGAGAAGAGGTGTTTTACAACATGTTACACTTTACTGCATATTATCTGGCACTGACACCGACTCTTTGTGCTTTGGAGGCCCCTTGTGCGCTGGGCTTTTGCCTGCATCCCTACTTTCGGTGGTCCTGAAATTGTTAAAAGATATATGAAGTTATTATGATAGTTTACTAATAAACCTAAAATTTGGTTTTAGTGGTCTTATTCTGAAAAAGTAAAGTTGTTTTTGTTGAGCATTGGACTTCAAATACAATTGTCAATTGTTGCACACTCAGTTGTCCATTACAAGAATGAACTTCTGATATTTATATATAGTACTACCTGAAAAAAAACAAGCAGAAATTTGACATTTTGAGCGAAGTTTCTGCTTGTTTGTTTCAGGTAGTAATACTATATCACTGACCACTCAGCACAGCAAGACTGTGGAGTAGTTGACAATCCTTTATTTACCAGTTTTAGTGGAACCATTGTATAAATTGTGTAGACAGTTTCATATTATTACATACTGTACGTAGTACATACTGCTATTGTTAAAGACCATGTAAAGTCTGTTCTGCGCATGCGTTCTGCAGGCCTACATTCCAATAGTCGGGACCTGACCATTGGAATGTGATTAATATTTCACACCTTGTATTCATCTACAAGCATAGCGAACCACAAGAGTGCCAAAAATTTAGTGTAATATATATCTAATATTTTACAACTATAGCACTGGGTTCAGAATGTAAACAAAGGGTTTGTTTACATTACATACTTTACATGGCCTTTAATGAAGCCTTTTTTTGGCTACTAACATCAATGTTTCTGACAGATTGTACAGGCAATACTGTAAACAGAAACAATATATTATATCATCAAACAATTCTATTAAACGAGTTGACAAGTTGCAAAAGAATCCAAATGCTGTTTAATTGTTACATTCACACCATGATGATTCGTACATTTACGGTTCAATTAAAAAATCCCAAATCTTGTATAAACACAGTCCTAGCATACGTGTACGCTTGTAAGTCTTGTACGTTTGAATTTCTTTTCAATAATAACACTCCATATAATAGATCAAGGACATATGCCATCATTCCCATCAAATATACTCAGAGTGAACCAAAAGTATGAATTATTACCATAACGAAGCCTGTTATTTTGTCCAAACGAATTAAAATATACACAAATCAACTCCTTAATCCCTTCACCACTTTTTCGGACGAAAAGCAACAAAAAATTCGTCAAAATAAGCAAATTTTCAGGCCAAATAAAGCAAAATATATCGTATATATTGTATTTTACTAATTTTCGCTTGGTATAGTGACAAGTAAATCCTTCGTGACAAGGGTTCGATTTCTGCCAGTTTGCTACGCCTACGTATTCACTCATATTGGCCGCGCATGTGAACGCAACAGGGGATATGAGTCGACTAACTTATGGATCGACCAATCAGGATCGTTTTTTAATCCCGTGTGACCAGAGCCACTCAACGATGGCTCTGGGTACGAGATTGGCCATCGCCATATAGGGGTATTTGGGCCTGTATAATCTATTCCCGGTGTTTTAAGTCCCTCTTAGGGCACAGAATAAAAGCCTAGGGTAACCCGAACGGTTTTAGCCGGTCGGGCGAACGCTAAAGACACGCTAGGAAATAAAAAATGGATATAATTAAAAGGTGAAAATCTAAAACAATATACTCCAAAGTTATACCAATAAAGAGTGTTTGGAAATGCGAATCGAACAAGACAACCGCCAGCCTCGTACCCAGGGCTACTCGCGAATTCAAGGCGGCGACATAGCCTTGGTAAACGCTGGTCACGTGACTCCAACATTACGTAATTGTTACTTTTCTCAACCGGGGGGTGAATAGGTGAAACTCGAAGACAAACAGTTTTTATCTCCGAAATTCTTCAATCTTCCTTGTGAATTTTGCACTTCAAGCTTTTCTCAAAGTACGGCGATCGATCAAATGGATCAATATTTTCTGTAGAAAAAACTCAGTGAGATTTGTTTGTATGAGACGTTTAAAAGACATGGATATGTCGCTAAAGACGCTCGATCATTGCACAGGTTTATGGAATAGTACTTTGTTCAGTTTGTTGCGACTTGCGAAGCAAATGAATGCAAATTCAACTCTTGTATAATGACTAAAAGTTGGTTTGTAGAGGGACAACTTATACAAAAGATATGAATAAATTAGCTTCAAACTAGGGACAAGTTCATGGACAATGGACATCCCTAATATATGGACATTGATATTTAACCAATGTGTAAATATGACTATTAAATATATAAAATATTGCTGTTGTATTACTTGTATATGTATATGTACAAGTGTTGTGCTGTGGTATTTACGTTTTTAACTCTTTAAGTGGCAATGGGCCATCCATTAATATACACCCTTCCCCCCCGATGGACTAGAATTTCTGAGGGGGTTGAAAAAGCCGTTTCTGAGGGGTTGTGTGCATCGGCATCCTTTGATCTTTGCACTTTTTCTGAGGGATAAGGCAAAAATTTCTTAATTTCTGGGGAGGGGGGGGTGTCGGCATTTTGATCTTTTAAAATTTCTTAGGGGTTCAAATTTTATTGAACTCGTCCATAGGGGGGTGTATACATTAAATGGAATGGCCCAATGCACCCAGATGCGCCCTACTTTGTTAGTTTACTCTGTCTAACACCAGAAAATTTTACTCGTCAGGTGGAGAGTGCATGGCGCCACACAATGGGTTAACATAGTCGATGAACATGCCAAATGATCCTTGACCGTGGTAGTACATTTTTGCGCTTGCTGGATGATATCGCAACCAAGCATTGTTTCAGAGGAAAAGCACTGAGATCGTGCTGTGTAGCAATTGGAATCTCGCACAGAGCCTGCTCTCACATAAAGCAGGCAAGACCTTCACTCAGACGCCAGTCCTGATTAATATTAATTCCCCACATAAACTCTTGAAAACCAGACTGTCCCATCTGCCATATGCAGGACAAAAAAAACATGCAGCCTGGACTTTAACTGTTAAACAACCAAATCAGCATGATAAACAGTGTGATGATTTTTGCTTAGCCCATACCAAAGCCAGTTTTCTAGAATTAATTTGCAGAATCCTAAGAATTGGACCTCCAACTTGAAGAGCTAGCTGTGCTAACCAAGTTGCATGGACAACCCTGAATTGACGTGACTAGAGCAAACCTTCAAAAAATAATAGAGAGATCAGATTTGACTTCCACTACTGCTATTGCTATCAACTATTAACCAGATAAGTTTCATTTATCCAATCAAACAATCAGATGCAACTGCCAGATCAAGTAGTGGTAGTGGAAGTCAAATTTGAACCTTTCTATATGGATTTCCCAATTCAGAGAGACCAGTCATTATTTGCTGATATATTATTTATTATAACTTGTTTAATCAATATGATATTAAAAATTGATATAATTTTATCTATTGAAAGTGAGAATAATTAAAAAAAAAAAGTTAATTCATAACATAAAATGATTCATGCATGCTGGTGATTGAATAAACCATGAAGTGTGCATTCTGAATCTCTACAAGTTCCTTGACATTGTTTTTCCAGTGCAGTGTAAAACTATATAAATAAATGTTACACAGGTTGCAGGTATTAGGTTGCATGTCCACCAGTGTGCTGAAATACCATCCAGTGACCCGGTCTTGTTCATTGTTACTTGCATCTTGCTTAATTCAACTGTTTTTGCCCCATTTCTTGTACCCATAAAGTTCTTTTCAATAATCTAGAAGACTTCAAAATCATTCAGTAAATTTAATTTTAAAATTGGGTGAAAGGTAAGGGGTCAATAATAGATGAAGAAATCATTTCTTATTGTTCATACATATGGCCCCCATCTCTGTCAGGTATTAGAGTAGAAATTTATTGAAGCCTGAAGTCAGAAAATAAATATGGCAACAAGGTTACATGCCATACTGCAGAGTTAGGCAATTTTTTTAAAGATCTCAAGGGCACAAAAGGTATAAATATAGATTGTAGGGGCAAGGGAACAAAATAATGAAATTGTGAGATTCGGGGGCAGGTTTTACAATGGGGTGCTAAAACTTTTCCCTAAAAATCCCTGACCAGCTGGAGTGCTGAAACTGATGTTTGACTATTGAAATATCCTAGCAGGTTAGGTTCATCAGATTTTAGCTTTGTCAACCTGGCCACTCTGTTATTACAGTAATGCCTCATTTAAATAATTTCAGGTCATTACTGTATAAATGTAAACACAAAGTATTTGAAGTTTATACTGCTGTAAAATGTAGTTTAATAATACTGTATTAAAGTGTAAACACGTTTCTCGCCCAGACTGGAATGTAAGGTGTGTACGCCGAATTTGTCCGGTGTACAAACACAAAGTTTGGCGTACATAATGGCGTACATTTGTTTACATAGACTAGTAATTGTTCAAATTCAACGAATATGGACCAAATAGGTTTATACTAAAAAGGTGTATTTGGAACTTTTGCGCATTTACATTTCCAAAATTGGCGTACAGTTACATGTTCCTGAATCGATGTCCAGCGTGCAAAAAGTTAACTTTCCAGACTGGTTTCTCGCAGCGATAAATCAATATTGTAAATAATAATCATGTGAGAGTAGAACTTTACTGAGAGTCCGAGTATAGTATTATAGGCCATAGTCTGGTCATGTGTTTCTCGATATTGACAATACATAAACTACAATTGCACAAATTCATCTAACTATATTAACATACTGTATAAAATATATTACAGTAAATAGCCTTCGAAATATATATTTCATAGAGCTAGACAGTGTAACAAATATAAATGGGAATCTGCTAAATAATTTGTAACAATGAAATACATTTTCAAATTCATATATACTGTACCTTTTTATACTTGATGGAAATCATCACAAATAGTATGGACGAGATTGGCTCCATTTTCACTGCTTCGAAATTCGAAACATCGCCTCCTCGGCGATTTATATGATGCGATATAAAAGAAGATTGATGTACATTCGACGTAATATATAAACGTAACATATTAAGAAGAAAGATTACAACAAAAAATAAAAGAACATAAATAATCCGCGGCAATTCAAGTTCCATTCGTGAACTTTTCGTCGCCCCCCTGTCTTTATTCCACAAAGCCCGCTCGCAGGCTAATACTCCAAGAATCTTGGAGTATTTGCCTGACACGTGACCAGCGTTTACCAGGGCTACGTCGCCGCCTTCAATTCGCGACTAGCCCTGGGTACGAGGTTGACACATTCCTTCTATCACTGACCTGGCTTCAGCAAAGTTCTTTTACTATTTTCAGGTCAGGTAAGAAAATTTAGTTTGATTTTTTAAATATTTAATTTATCAAAACCTTAAATGGCATTACCATGCACTTTAAATTAGTCTAGGAGTCCATCAATCGATTGATATGTTGAATACCTGAAACTTCAATCTGTAGCTAATGCTAACTGATGTAAAACCGAATACCATGATAATTTTCTATATTGGCGTAGTGTACTCTGTCTCTGATTCAGGTGATTAGGATGCTTGTGATGTTACTCTGAGTGTATATCCACACCGGGCAAGCTTGAAAATATGCCTGGCCAGGACCAAAGTTCGTAGGTTCGATTCCCACCATGGCCAGGCATATTTTTCAAGCTTGCCAGGTGCGGATAACATTCACTCAGAGTAACATCGCAAGCATCAACTCTTGGGGATACTAACAAATTTATGTCTTCTACAGATAAAGTATTTTTCTTTCGTTTACGAATCTTTTATAAACACTGTTACGTTCGCCGGCGAGAACGAACAAAAATGTATGTTTGCATCTTCGTCTTTACGCTCGTTGCCCTCCTTGACCAGACACAGCGACACGCGCAGGCCAAGGAGGCTTTCTGGTATTTGTAATATCCTTCTTCTTAGTCTTAGTCTTATAAACTTTGCAACGACAATAAACCAATAATATCAATTTATTCTTCTTGAACAACAACACTACAAATTACTATTTATAATCCTTTCTAATAATTTTCTCTTCTTCTTTTTCCCTTCTTTCCAATTTCACTCCATTTTTGTACCAAGAGCAATGAGTGGGCGAGGGAGGCATTGGCTATGGGGAAATAGAATTTTTCCTGTGCTTTGATTGGTTTAACGTTTATCAATAAATTGCATGCCGTCAACAACCGGAACTTCTAAATTTAGGGGTTCAGGTTGTCGATTTCCCCTGAGCCAATGCCTTCGTCGCCCGCGCACAGGTATTGCTCTGGGTACGAGATTGATTTTACTCTGTCTAGCACTAAATTGCCTAAACACCGCTGCCAGATTTTACTTTAAACAAGCGGAACGTGTTCCAACTAAATTGATTAACTTAACTTTATTTAAGGGTGTTACTGAAAGGAAAGATCTCAAAAGAAAAGTGCAGGAGCCAAATGCAGAGAAAACAAATGGCAAGGATGAAGTAAACAAACAGGTAACTGTACCTTTACTGTATGTATTTAATGCATGTTATGCATGCAATATTATGTATAGGCAAGACTTATGTTTGTGATGTTACTCTGAGTGTATATCCACACCGGGCGAGTTTGAAAAATATGCCCGGCTACGGTGAGAATCGAACCTACGACCTTTGGTTCGATTCCCACCGTGGCCGGGCATATTTTTCAAGCTCGCCCGGTGTGGATATACACTCAGAGTAACATCACAAACATATTATTCACCTGAGTACACAACACCAACACAGAAAAAAAGACTATGCATCTTATTTAAAGTTGTCAAAAGCGTGAGCATGTGAGCTGACAGATGTGCGAACAAGGTTGGGTTTACAGTATTTCTTTCTGAAAATACTGCAAGTGGGGTAAGCACTGGACTCACATAATATTTACAGAATTACAGTATGTGAGCAACTCATATTGACTTCGGTAGCACACTGTCCATTATTTACATGCACTGTACATGACCCACATTTCAAATCCAGTCTTAATATTGGTAATAACACTGGGAGCAATTAGTTAATTGATAGTCGAAAATTTGGGGTAAATTTTCTCTCCAAAGGAATGCCTGTGTATTGACAAGCACGATTATCAGTTGTAAAGTTCATATACGTTACGAACATTTGCTTTTTGGATAACAGTTATAAGGGCAGAACAAAAGGTCGTGCGTAAGAATGAAGCTGGCATAAAGGCCCATTTACACGATACGATTAGTTGTATACGATTGTCATTCTGACGAATGAAAACGAGTGCTAATGCCACGTTTATATTGCTCATTCGCTGATGGCGAAATTTTAAATGTGACGTTTGTACGCGTGTTTATTCGATCACATTACACCAGAGTAGGAATCGTATACAACTAATCGTACCGTGTAAATGGGCCTTAACAGATCCTCGTAACATGCAATTAGGGACAGTAAACCAAGAGACTGCTACATCATTGATGACTATCAAATTACTAAAATCTTCATGCACTTATACTGTACTCCCTTTTCCCAGATTGATGTGATTGTGTAACGTTCTTAAGCATGCAAAGATTGATTAAGATGTAATTTCATTTTATACAGGGTCTTAGCTAGAGGGCCATGTTGGCCGTGTTATCACGGGCAAAAATGGAAAAACACGGCTAGATATAATGAACGCGGCTTCATTATTTGTATAAGGCCGGGTAGGTTCAAAAAATGAGGTGTTACGGACATAATTTCTTCCTATATATATGTCGTAAAAAAGTTTGTAAAATCTACTGTAGTTGTTGAAATTGGCAAAACTTATCCGTGATGTTTTAATGTTTGGACGATGGATATGGTGTTACTGTAAAATGGTTTTAAATACCCCCAAGAGTTGCTGATTGAAAGAACTTAATTCTTTAATGTCAGTGCGAAATATGAGCGTATGCTCGCCTTGTATTTGGTTCCAAAGCATAGAACAACCACAGGCATTGTCTGTTGGCTAGGTATAAATAGAACCGTGAATTTGGCTATTCAAGGTACCGGTTATTGACATGTGCATACCTTGGTCATTTAGAAACACGCCCAAGATCTAAAATCCTAGCTAAGACCTTGCTTTTATCCCCTTAGACTAACAAAGATTCGTCAGGTGAACCTAATGTAAGTATTTTTAGAGATTTAATTAGCTAGCTACAGAAAATTAAACCATCTTTCCATGAAGGTCTACTGTAGTAAGGGTCATCCCTTATAAACCAGTATTTAGTTTGTCTTGCCCTAATCTAGCCTCCTGCGCAGACGTTGTTAGTGGCCGAGGCCCCCCACCTAACGTCTGCTCACATTCGCTATACATTTGACTTCCCGGCAATTAACCAGTCGCAATCATGTACACGATAATTGGAACATCGACCATCACTGACCTTCAACGCATGGGCTATTTATATCAACAAGTCTGCAGTATTTTTAAATTTGAAAGTTTTAATGCGTATCAGAAGAAGGCTTTTCATTCCATTGTAAACGAAAAGCAGGATGTTTTCGTCAATCTCACAACTGGAGTCAATGCTGAGAGCGATGAAGAAGCGAAGGCATTGGAAGAAGGGAAATATTCTGTATTATATGGCACACCAGGCAGAGTCATAATTTGTTGAAGACAAAGTGTACAGCTGAATTCGTTAGTGCTTTGGCTATAGATGCATGAAGCTCATGTCAGTATGTATTATAATAAATCCTAAACATATATGTGTTCGCATTTATTATTCTCAAAGCCACAGGAATCGATCGGCTTTGATAATTTTAATAGTCGTTATTTTATATTGTCTTGAATTTTTCTTTTTATACGTTGCCTCGTATTATGACTATTAATATCTATTGCATGTAGTACTAGCAAGTTTATATGAGCCATTCTAATTAATATACATACCCCAACCATCTGATGCAAACCCTTCATAATTGAAACTCTCATATGATAACTTGCATGCTAGTACTACTTGCAATAAATAATACGAGGTAATGTATAAAAAGACAAATTCAATGTATTAAACAACGACTATTAAAATGCCCGATCGATTCCTGTGGCTTTGAGAATTACAAAAGCGAACACATTTTTAGAATTTATTATAATACATACCATTCTTTAATCATATCAGCTTCATGCATCAATAGCCAAAGCACAAACCATTTTGTTATACACTTTGTTGTTAATAAAGCATTCGTCTCCATCGTTCTGTCTTCAACAATGACTCTGCCTGTGCCATATAATACAGAATATTTCCCTTCTTCCATTCCAATGCCTTCGCTTCTTCATCGCTCTCGATTCCACTTAATAATGACACAGCACTGACTCCTAGCTTGACGTGTAGTTTTTTTTTACTTGATTTCGCATTGCTTTTCGAAGACATATCGTCTATATTTCTCTTTCGACACACTTTAAATAATTAATTGATTAAAATCATGTTATATACAAATAAAAAACTTTTTACAATGTTTACAATTTGTTTAAATATTTAAATCCAAATATTACATCGAATAGCTTAGGTAACTGCCTGATAAATAAGTAATTTCCTGCGCCAGTTGTGAGATTGATGAAAACATCCTTTTCGTTTACAATGGAATGAAGGCCTTCTTCTGATACGCGCAGTATTAAAACTTTCAATTTTAAAAATACTACAGACTTGTTGATATAAATAGCCCATGCATGTGAAAGTCAGTGAAGGTCGATGTTCCAATTATCGTGTACTTGATTGTGATTGGTTAATTGCCAGGAAGTCAAATGCAAGGCTGCAAATTACTGTCGGATATCCGCCTAAATTTGGCAAATTTCCGAGGGGTAGGGGTAAAACGCTGAAACTGAACCGCGGAAGCGGAAACTGAAAGCGGAAACTGAAATGGGGATAAAACGCTGAAATGGGGATAAAACGCTGAAATGGGGGTAAAACGATGAAATAGGGATAAAACGCTGAAATGGGGAGAAAACGCTGAAATGGG
>CACRXK020012240.1:0-15368 GCA_902702795.2 Paramuricea clavata
ATATATAGATTGTGTTAAACGTGGTTAAAAATATTTTGACTTTGTTGTTTCTGATGACATTTGCCGACTCTCGACTTTTTACTCTCGATCGACTCTCGACTTTTTACTCTCGACTCTCGACTTTTTCCTCTCGACTTTTTACTCTCGACCCCCGACTTTTACTCTCGACTCTCGACTTTTATATTACTCTCGACTTTTACTCTCGACCTATACTCTCGACTCTCGACCCTCGACTTTTAGATACACTCTTCGTTCACACCACATGCGAGACCTATACATACATGAAAAGCGACGAAGCTTGATCGGAATTCGGATAGCCTAAACTGCTAAAGCCAATCTTTTCGTTTCTTGATGTTGGCTTTTTCGTTTTAGTTATGAAGTATTTTAGAGAAACAAGAAAAAATTGTAAAATAGACCTTATATAGTGTTGTTTTTTAAACTGTGTAAAAACCCCTTTAGTAGCTATTGCGTTTTTTCTGGCAGAAAATTCAATAATGAAATAATCAAAGGGGTTTAAAGCGTCAAGATGGCGGCCAAAAAAACCCAGGTTTTCTCGTTTTCTCACCGTTCGCGTCGGTTTATATCTGATAAAACACATCCTACTCGTGTTTTAAATGGTACTTTATAATGATTATACTCACAATTATAGTTATACAAATCCCTTATTCACTGCGTACAATCTCAGATTTGGAAAAGACAGTATCCCAAAAATGGCGGCGTGAGAAAGGCTAATTTCGTAAACAATCTGGGAGAGAATTAAAGTTGACAAACAGCGTTGTCTTGAAAGGTGCCATTTTCAGCTGGCACCTCAAGTTGGATTGGTGATGATGAGCCCAGAGTTCGTCTGGGTATATACTGATCTACTTTAATTCATGTATTCAGGGCAATTATCAAAATAGTTACATGTCTTACATGGCCTTACTACTTATTTAAGCAATTGAAGTTGTCTTCAACCATAGGCCCTTCCTGAGAGATGTTTTTGGTGGTGGTCTGTGCTTCGAGGATTTTATTTAGATGCTCCGGTTTTCCTCTTATTAGAAACTAAGGCAAAACTAAGGCCCGTTTGATATTAGGTGCAACAGGAAAGTGTAACCCTTCCGGAAATGAAGTGTGCCCTATTATAGCTATAAGTGCGTTATGATGTGGATATTGAAAATGATCAAGTATTCGTTTAGACTTTGACAACTTCAAGGGCGTTCGTTGATGTGAAGAAACTTGCCATCCGGTGTCCGGTACTTTCTAATAACATTCAGGGATAGTCAAGTTGGATAGCCTAACCCATTACTGTAAATGGAAAGGAGGAAATATAACACAACTGCCTGAAAATATATATCAAGAAGTTTAAAGTTCCGAACAGGAAAACTTTTACTAAGAAAGTTTCGGATTGATAGGGATGCAACTATACTCGAAAAATACAAGCAGAACTTGGACGTTTCGAGCGAAGGCCCGAGGAAGGTACATTCCCAACGAAGGGCCTTCGCTCGAAACGTCGAAGATCTTGTTCTATTTTCCAGGTGGTTTGATCTTGCAAATCCTTAGATATAATGAAATATGATATATGTCAATGCTACTTGTCCCGTTTTAATCTGTCTTTAGGCATAGAAGTTGAAAACGTTTGTTTTGTATCTTTACAATCCTTTCAAGCCAATTCTACAATCTATAAACAATATTGGTAAATTTTAGTTATAAACGAATATGGAAGCCATGCATAACCGGACAGACTAACTATTTAGTTTATCAGTGTAGAACAGGCCGTGGATGGTGATTAACTTCAGAAATGTTGACAAATATTCAAGGTGAGAAGAAAATATTAAACTGCATCTCTCAATTCTTTATATTTGCCATCAACTATAACTTTTCACTCCCTAATGAATCATCATAGATCAACCTTACACCATCCTCCACCCACCCCCTCTTAGAAACGACGCACACAGTTTTCGCCGACATTTTATTGCATTTATATTAAACACTGTGTACCTACAAGGAATATTTCTACGATTTTGTTTCAAAAGTCGAGAAAGTTCCATCAAAATGACTTTGCATGCTCTTTAAAATTATCACTGATATCATGCCTTATGTGACGCTTCCATAAAAAACAAAAATGGAAAATATAAAAATCAGGGTTGGTCCAGGGCGACATAAGATCACGTTCACACGTCGCACGTATCGTGTAAATGACCCTAGACCCGTTGTTTCAGACCATTTGCATTAGTGATTAAGTTCAGCACATGAAGAGTTCGACGTTTAAACAATGAACTCTTCGATGGACTAAAAAGTCTCTAATGAAGTGGTTTCCGCAACGTCTCAAGACGATATTCTTTCTTGCTTTCTTTCGCTACACTTCATATATATATTTACGTAATGCAAGTTTTGTCATTATTTGGTGATAGACCTGATACTGTGGTGTCTGCCGCGGGGATTGAAAACATACGCTTGTATCTAGGTTGGTAATGTATAACCTTATATTATTTTGATCTAAGTCTAACCGTTTCAGCTTTCATTCAAGTTGTACGAAAACGAACAAATTGAAGCTCGAATAAAACTTATAAAAGTGTACATCATACTGCACCATACAGACTATATATAAAATATTGAGTAATATATTGGCAAAGTTTGGGTGTTAAACAAAGGCGGTAAGCCGACAGTTGATGTCAGAAAGCTGCGGATTGAGAGAGAGGGGAAAATACAAATAAAACTTCGACGTTTCGTTGGGAAGTGGTTAGCTTTCCGACGAAGGTCCTTCGCTCGAAACGTCGAAGTTCTCCTTGTATTTTTCAAGTCGTTGAATCACTCTCAATCTGCAGTTTTCTGGTGCTGTTGTCACTACTGACGCTGACAAAGACCGTTCGAGTTTTTATGACCGACCCCAATCCATCAATTCGATTTGCCCCCTATACGTATGAAAAGAATAAACATCACTTTTCTACTCTGGTAATTGCAGGTTGACCACTACGTCCACACGAGATAGAGAAACACATATTGGTTACGCCATATTGACAAGAGAACCTCGGTAGGTATTGCGCTAATGAATATCCTGGTGATAAGATCAAAAGCTTTGTATGTTGTTAGTTATCAGTGAAAGTTTGAATTCCATTTTTTAAAGGAGGATTCTTTTGTTCAAATTCTAGATGGCGACGAGCAAGATTTCTGAAAGTTGTGTGGTTATTTGTCTTCTTGCTTTAACCAGTGTGATCTATGTCAACAACTCAGGTATTGCAGAGGTTCGATGGCGCAATCCTCAGATCAAGCGCCTTGCGTCTCCAAGGTCGTTCATACGAAAAGAATCAGTCAATGGTGTGAAAAAGATGTACAACAAAAATATAAGCAGTACTTCGACGTTTAGAGCGAAGACCCCTCGTTGGGGTAACTAACTGTAATACAGTATTGACTTCGATGCATAAACACATGTATTCCTTATCCCTATATTTATAAGTGCGCATGCTTCTAAAGCATGACGTCACTATTACGTCATTACACTAACTTCCCGACAAAGGGCCTTCGCAGGATATGTTGAAGCTCTGCTTATATTTTCCAGGTGGTTGTATCTCTCGCACACCGCAACTGTTCGCACCAAAATGCCCTCCTCGCTGCCCCACCCATCTCGGCGGCACTGCTATCAAGTAACAAGATCCTACCCTCGAAGCGATTAGGGCTAGGATTAGAATTAACCAAGTCAATTATTTTTACATGTTTTAATTTATTTTTTAGATGCCATTGTGATCGATGATATACCCAGGACAATTGATATATGTTACAATTACTACAGGAAAACATCGTTACCTAACATGTATGCTGATCAAACCATTGCAAGTGCAAAAATGCGATTTCTTCCTTTCTACCCCCTGGTCCACACATTTTGCTCCAGCGAACTAGAAACTTTCCTTTGTTCAATATTTCTTCCTCGGTACGATCCAGTTACAAACACAAGTCAGAGACCATGTCGGGAGTCTTGTGAGAGGGTGTATCAAAGTTGCAAGTACGCTATTGGTCGTTCACGCTTCTTCTGGCCTCCAGAATTGGAATGTAGCAAGTTTTCGAATGATGCAACGTGTTACAGTAAGAGTGCAATGTTTGTGTGCGATTTTATTTTATATGAAAATGTTTATGACGAAAATAATTTCTCACTTAGATAACTGCAGGTTAACCCGGCACCATCTACTACACAATAGTGCTCAGTAAAACTATCGCTATCCCACTCACAAATATATTATCTCCATTGCAGATTTGACCAATGGTTCAGCAACAAACAATTCAGGTGGATATTTTTGATAAAAATTATTATTATGTGGTGTGCTTGCCCAGCTCACCCGAGCTGGAGGCTCATGGTACACGTGTCTGAGTCAGCCTGACAATTAAAGCCCAACGTGTAGTTTGTGGTTAGGGAGGAAAACCCGGGGACCGGGAGGAAAACCCTGGAAGCACATGATAGAAGCAACCAAATTCTACTTACACGAATTTTCAAGTGCAGGTTACTAAACCTAAGAAAATACCCTCGACAGTAGCTGGCTTGACTTAATAAACGAGCTCCTCCACGGTCTTAATTTCTTTTCTCAGCCATTAGACAGAAAAAATCCGCGTTCAACATCAATCTTCACGGTCAAGATTTCCTTTGTGTTTCATGAATTAGTAATGAAATTCCACTATGAAATACAGTTATACTCAGCACCAAGACATACCCTAAAAGCCACGGTCAAACAGAAGCAGAGTTGATGTGAGTTGGCAGTCACGAATTGTCAGCGGGGATATTTAAGCTCTAACTTAACATAATAATTCGGAATATTTTAACTAGTACATAATAATTCGGTTTCTTATTCCCATTTATAGACAAGGAGACGTCCAGACGTCGACAAGCTATCTCAACAGAATGTAAACCTACGCCTTCTACTCCTATCTGTTCATTGATCACAGAACGTCAAACAACATTTCAAAATGGCAACTACTTTAACCATAGTTCAACAGGCGAAGCAGTGTATGAGTTAAGCAAATATTTGAACTTGATAAGTTCATTACGAGGACCGGATGCGTTAAATAATGTAAACTACGAGAACTGTTTCTCGTCACTAGTTCATCTCCTATGTCACCTACATCTGCCTGTTTGCCCTCGCTCACCAGTAAGTCAATCATTCTGTCTTGACGTTATAAGTGACAATTCTAAATGTTTCAATGCAGTAAAAGATCTTAATACTAAAGGAGAGAACTTTACCTGGCCTCCTGTCAACGTGAACTGTCAAGATGCAAAATGGTTCATCAATCAAATCACTGTTTGTAAGTATATTTTGTTATTTTTAAAGATTACAAGACGAACAACATCTCTCTAAGACAAAATCATACGGATTAGGATAAAACGCGGACGGACGGACGGATGGATGGCAGACGGACGGACGGATGAATGGCGGACGGACGGACGGATGGCTTATGTTCTCGCAAAATGTCATTTAACAGTCATCCGCGTTTTATTCAAAAGGGTAAAACGCGGATATGGTTCAGAAAACGTTTTTCAGCCCTTTATAAGTCATATTCGCATTTTATCCAAAAGGATAAAACGCAGATATGGTCCAGAAAATGTTTATATAAAGTCATAAAACGCGATATATTTCTTCACGATAGGCACCTTTTAAAGTCCAAAACTTGTAAAGAACACAAATAATTTAGCTATTCTTACAGGCCGGCCCTTATATTCCCTTTATAGTTGTAATTCAACGATTTAACCCATTTGGTCCTCCTGCGCCAAAGAATATTCAAATTACTCCACAGTTTTCTACGAGACTAAACATTTCCTTCGATCGCACAGGAGATTTGAACACAACAGCTCTGTACAGGCGACGTGATACTACAACAGCTTATCAGTGCACGACGACACACACGTTACCAAGGCCTGGTGCCCTCACACTGGAGCAACTCACACCAGCAACGGATTATGAAATAATATTGGCATCATTAAGATCAACATCCAGTTTACCTGGCGCGTTCGTGGGAAGTATATCCAACACGTTTGGTAAGATATTAACCAACCACAACAATACATCCTTCCGGAAAGTATGTCATCTTGGCTATAGAGCCTCGTTTTCGTGTGTGTAACACAAGTTAAAGCCCATGCAACATCTCAATCAAGAAAACGAGGATAGATGTATTGCAGAACACGGCTTTTTCCTTTCATGCGCGAATGAACTATTGCTCTACCAGTTCTGTGTAAACTGGTTTTCATAAAGATCCAGTAAGGGTGTTACTACAGGACTAAACCTAAACTAACTCTACTTATCCTGGATAACTTTATCCGTTCTAAATCGTATCCCTGGAGGTCCAATATGGATCATTCCTTAATGGTCAGGTGTTGTTACAGAAGGAAACCTAAACTTTAGCTTTGTTTTGATAACTTTATCAGTTCTAAAGGTCCAGTAAGGGTGATCGCTTACTAGTCCAGACTTGTGTTATACAGAAGGAAACCGAAGTATCAGGAGAAAACCTGCAGTCTAAATTTGAAGCATTCTTCTCACATGTGCCTGAGATGTGACAACTGCGTATTGCGGGAATCAGACATGGTCACAATCATACGAAGATGAAATACCACTTTGTGGATGAGAATAGCTGAGCATGTACATGTGAAATGCAAAATACATTATAAAAACATGAAAATGTTTTCTCTTTAAGAACAATGTCAAAACGACACAACAGGAGAAGAAATCATTCAAGGAAAATTTTTCTGGACAACGCAAGATGGGAACCAATGGCAAACTATTAACTGCCCATACGGTGAACTGGACGATATCGATGACAGATCTACCGATGTAGAATCAACCGCAAAACGTTTCTGTGCATGTGACATACCCAACGTTTGCAAGAACCCATACTGGCTCAAGCCTAATACGAGTACGTGTAACTTCAAGCGTGTGAATGATGAACTCACTTCGACTTTGTCAAAAGTTCTTCGGGTAAATGATTGAAATATTTCTCTGAACAGTACATTGAAGTTTAGAGCCCACCTACAAATTCCTCTCTGGATTTTCAAGAGCTCCTGTGTGCAAATTCAACGCTTTCTCTGAATAGAGAAAAGAACAGTGAAGTTGGAAGACTTGACCACCATGGAGAACAGTTTGGAACTGATATAACTATCCAGTATATAAATAACGTTAGCGTAGCTAATATACTGGATGACCTATAGCTAGGATGGTACTTACTGGACCTCTATGGAGAATAATTTAGAACTGATAGAACTATATCCACGGTCACCTCACTGAACCAGAATTTCGAGTTTCTTAACTAATTAATTTTGATATTTCCTAACTTTCGTTTAGAAATTAAAGAGAGACAAAATATCGCGACATAATGCGAGCGAGGAACTCGTTGGTATTGCATCAATATATGCTCGTGAATTCACAGCGAATGATGTTATTTTATCAACGATAATTCTGGAAGATATCGTTAATGACACTCAACAATTAAACAAGGTAAGCAACGTGAAAAAAAAAGCTCAAGATTTTCCTAACATTTCCTTTGACTGTTGGCATGATAGCTTTCAGTAATGTGGAAGAGTTTTTGTGGATGGAAATCTCGAATAGAGGGTTTTTATGGATGAAAATCTTGTGGAGGGTCTATAGTCACATTTTTCGCAGCTGCTCCTGGATAGGTCTAAAATATGTATAACATTTACACTAGAGATTTCCGTCAATTATATCGACGGGATGCTTAAAATCCTGATAAGTTTCAGTTACCATATACCAGCACATGGTGGTCTGTCAAATTCATAGATCTTATATTGGTGGGTTTCAGTAAGAATTTCAAGACTGATGATGGTCAACTTCAGAAATGTTGGAACTTATGTATTACTGTCAAATTCATAGATCTTGTATATATTGGTGGGTTTCAGTAAGAATTTCAAGACAGCAGATGGTAGTCAACTTCAGAAATGTTGGTACTTATGTATTACTGTCAAATTCATAGATCTTGTATATATTGGTGGGTTTCAGTAAGCCTTTCAAGACAGCAGATGATGGTCAACTTCAGAAATGTTGGTACTTATGTATTACTGTCAAATTCATAGATCTTATATATATTGGTGGATTTCAGTAAGCATTTCAAGACAGCAGATGGTAGTCAACTTCAGAAATGTTGATACTTATGTATTACTGTCAAATTCATAGATCTTGTATATATTGGTGGGTTTCAGTAAGCGTTTCAAGACAGCAGATGATGGTCAACTTCAGAAATGTTGGTACTTATGTATTACTGTCAAATTCATAGATCTTGTATATATTGGTGGGTTTCAGTAAGAATTTCAAGACAGCAGATGATAGTCAACTTCAGAAATGTTGGTACTTATGTATTACTGTCAAATTCATAGATCTTATATATATTGGTGGGTTTCAGTAAGAATTTCAAGACAGCAGATGATGGTCAACTTCAGAAATGTTGGTACTTATGTATTACTGTCAAATTCATAGATCTTGTATATATTGGTGGGTTTCAGTAAGAATTTCAAGACAGCAGATGATAGTCAACTTCAGAAATGTTGGTACTTATGTATTACTGTCAAATTCATAGATCTTGTATATATTGGTGGGTTTCAGTAAGAATTTCAAGACAGCAGATGATGGTCAACTTCAGAAATGTTGGTACTTATGTATTACTGTCAAATTCATAGATCTTGTATATATTGGTGGGTTTCAGTAAGCCTTTCAAGACAGCAGATGATGGTCAACTTCAGAAATGTTGGTACTTATGTATTACTGTCAAATTCATAGATCTTGTATATATTGGTGGGTTTCAGTAAGCCTTTCAAGACAGCAGATGATGGTCAACTTCAGAAATGTTGGTACTTATGTATTACTGTCAAATTCATAGATCTTATATATATTGGTGGATTTCAGTAAGCATTTCAAGACAGCAGATGGTTGTCAACTTCAGAAATGTATGCTGCCTCTTATAAGAGCAAGAAACTCGTTATATCTGATAAAACACTCCTACTCGTGTTTTAAATAGTACATCATAATAATATACCGTAAATATTACTCGATTTTGATTGACTAAGAAGAGTGCAATTTATTGAAATACAGTGCCAAAGAAGAAATGTTGGGCAAGCGCCACAACAAAAGACATTTTGATTTACGTTTTGACTTCTCACGGACACTTAAAAACTTATATTAAGTTATTGTGCCATTCAAATGAGTTAGTAAATTATTTATTTCCATTTGTTTCATGCATGTGAGCGACTATGAATTGGTTATTGTTTTATATTGTCAATAATAGTGTGGTTTCTCGTCCAATTTGGAAACATGCACTCATGAATTTTTTGATCACTCCAAATTGCTCTCATCCTTTGGACTACCGTATTTACACCGCGGCGTTATTATTTTTTTTTTGGCTTGGGCTGCGGCATTTATTCGAGGGCGGTGTTTATTATAAATCTTTGCGGAATTAAACTTAAACCAAATTTAATACTAAAACAGTAAAACCCCAAAAACTAAAACCCTAAGAACATTTATGTCTCTTCTGAAATGTTCACTGTCTATGTGGGAAGTGCCAAGTTTCTGGTGACTAGCGCGCTGCTCAGTCACTTTTCTTATTCTAGTATCCGGCTTAATGTCACTGTCCCCTACGTGGTCCGAGTCCATCAGCTGAATGGTAGGGTATCAGCCTCTTCTGACCCATCGAGAATATCCATTTGTGACTTGACATGAGGCTTGTTCGTCCAGTGCTATACACGACTGTCCCTCCTTGAAACATTGAATCCAATCACTCATCCTTTGAGCAGTCCACTGAAAAATTCAATGTCGCCAAATCTGTCCAGGAATCCATAATCCATTGTAAAATAGTTTCTCTTGGTGGCGTTTTCAAATTTCCAGCTACTGTAGTAGAGGAAATACTCGAATGTGAGGAAGGTACTCGCGCGGAAGCAAAGGAACATGATGAAAACGCTTAGTATCGAACTGTCGCGCTTATTAAAGAACTTCCCAGACGCAAACGCTGACAACAAACTATTCGCGAAGGTCACTGGAAAAGGAAGAGAGAGGTTGGACTAGTTGTGACCAGCAAAATTCTCGACTTTCACTGGACGGAACTGCAAATGCATAGCTGACGTTTTGCAGAAAGAGATAAGTAACAGAGCAGTGAAATATACCCACTTTGAACTATATAGAAGAATCAATTTCCGAGACTGGTTTAGATTAAGTTGTGCCGTACTTTTTAAACTGTATGGTACTTGAGTGTAATTCAGTTCATACTTTATTTAGTTAGTTAATAAGAATGATTCTATTAATTAAACGCTGCATTGGTGAGAACGAGTAAATACGGTTTGATGTTTGAAAAATTCACTCTTGCATGTTTTATTCCAAATTGCACTCGAAATCATAATAATTATTCCCTATACCTTGTTAAATATTTCCTTTAGACTGGATCAAATATAGTGAAGTCAATGAACAATCTTTTGAATACGAAGGAGAACGTTCTTTTTGAAAGCCAGAGAATCACCAATTCATCGGCAAGGTGGGTGAAAATTTAAATATAGGGGGTGGAAGCGGAATAATTGTGGTTCAATTGTTCATTTTAAGTATTTCCAAATTCGTCGTATTTTCCGAATTATTTATTCATTTTTGGTAGATCCTTTATTCCATTCAAATTTTCAATTTTCATTTCCTATACAACAAACCTGGGGCCAGTTGTTCAAAGCTGAATTAACGCTAAGGCCTGGATTAAATTCATCTGCCATTTTAGTAATTTGTGTGTGTCTGCACGTTTGTTTATTGCAAACCTCCAGAAAAGAAAACTCGTATTGACCCATGCAAGATTTCTGAAGAAATATTTCCAAGTTCATAAACAAGCTGCTGGGAAGTAATTTGCTTTGCGTTAACCCAGCAGGGTTTAGCTAACCATTTTTCGAACAACCGGCCCCTGGTGTTCATTATTTTACTTCCACCCCCGATATTACGGCATATACTTCAGAATGCTCAGGACAGTGAATATTCGAAGTATTGCCTATTGGTCATTTTTCGGAGAACATTAGAATGCTCAATGTAGGCTATAGTAGGTCCACATCAGGACTAATTTACATTTCCTTACAGAATCATAAGAGTTCTGGATCAATATTTAGAGAACATTCTTCTAACACTTAGTCAAAATGTAAGCCAAAACGAAGAGAACATCGCTGTATATACACAAGAATATAACTCCCGAGACTTCGAGGGAGCTGCTGCTGCCTCTGTTGAACAAAATACAGCACATAACTTGGTAATCTATGATAACGAATCAGGCGTTCAACCTAATCAATCACACGTGTCATTGACCATGCCAAGCTCGCTGTTTAAAGACTTAGATATCGACGTAAACACTCAGAATCAACGCATCTCGTTCGCAATATATCGCAAGACCTCATTCTTTATAACCTCAGAGAAAAAAGAACCAAACTCGGCGTCGCAAGCAAATGCAGTTCGAAGAAAGAATAGTTTCGTAATATCAGGTTCTGTAAAAGGCCAGAGGTTAACTAACCTCACAGATCCTATAAAAACAACTTATCAGCCACTGGATGTGGGCAGAGACGAAACAACGGCTTGTGTTTTTTGGAACTTCACCGCGGGGAAGAGCGGTTTAGGAAACTGGTCATCTGTTGGATGTAGTTATCAAGGAATTGTGGATGATGTAGTCACGTGTCATTGTACACATTTGACTAACTTTGCTATATTGATGGTAAGGTTTATACAGAAGTATATACTTAATATATACTTAAATAAATATAATTGTTTTGTTTTGTGGAAAACAACAGGTTTATTAATTTAAGAGGATATTTTTTGTATGTTACGTAACACGCACTGAAAACTAATATAGCTACCACTTGCGGTTAATGACTATATTAAAATTTTATTTGTCAAACTTAAAATGTATATGTAGCGCTTTATCTGTAAAATAATGCGAAAATGAAGAGATTGTAGATGATACGCCAAAGAGAAAATGATGTCTGAAGTTTAGCAAGTTTTGCTTATATTGCCGTATTAAATACATGGCGTCACTTTTAAAGCATAATTGACAATTATTTTCTGTTTCCCAACCGGCAAATGCATTTAAAAAAGTAGCTAGCTGTTTAATTAAAGCAATTTCGAGAGGAACGCCAAAAAAATTTCGATTTTGAAGAATTTTCATCGCAAATACACGACATAGAAAAAATTGCCTCTTAAGGTGGCTCCCTACAGTTTACTAGAATTCAGATTACTTGGATTTTTTTAAATCTCGAAAATGATTCAACACACTAAAAGAAATCATGCTATAAAATAAAAAATGAGGGTCACCGACCTTATTTTCGAATTCAAGATTACTTTAAATAAAAAATATCCGCCATATTGAAACGACATTGTTGCCATAGCAACGGCTGTTAGGAGTAAATTTTAAAAAACGTACTCTAACTTAGACTTAGTTATTGTTTTATTCAAGTCAAATGCTCTTTGTTTTTCAACAAATTATTATTGTCCGGAAATTCATGTCCAAAGTCAGAAAATCTTCCATTTGTTAACTGAAAAGTGTAGGTAGCCACCTTTCGATCTGTAAGTCCGCTCGGCCGGATCTTCATTAGTGCAAATAATATAATGCTAGATTTTAGTTCCCACATCCAGAAAAAAGCAATGGTAACTGGTAAGATTTTTCCAGCTACTCGAATATTTATGGTAGCAGAATTAGTCTATTACTTGCCTGGCCCGCCTTGCCAACCATGTATGTTGTTTATACCCTTTCAATCTGAGATCTTTTGCAATTTACTCTAATTTTGATCACATTTAAAACAGACTCTTTTTATTATGTTTAAATCTGCAAGAACTGCAAAACACTTTTTTACGAACAGCTTACTTTGCAGATTAATTCTTCACATTTGATCAAGCATGTTCTGTAAGAGAGAGAAATATTTCTTCTTTGTTCGATTATTCTTTTGCAGGATGTGCATATTGATGACAGAGACGAGACTCATGATAAAGTTCTGAGTGTCATCAGTTACATTGGATGTGCTATCTCATTGTTTGGTCTTGTCCTAACTATATTCACTATGCTTATATTCAAGTAAGTAAATATACTAACTTTATATGTATACTGGATAGTTCCATCAGTTCTTATACCTGTTCTACTTACAGGTAATTTCCTTTATTTATATCGGATACCTCTATTAGTTCTAAACTGCTTGTTGTACAGGCTAGTAAGATAGGAAACCTAAACAAAAATAACTTTAGCTTATACTGCATGGATACCTTTACCACTTTTAACAATGTAATCACACAATTAGTACTAGTTAAAACATGAGCAACTGATCTTTATCTGATATACAAACTTGAGCCGAAGGTGAGAGTTTGTATATCAGATACTGATCGGATGCGAATGTTTTATCGTACTTAAAAAATGACCCATCTTATGAGTTAATTGGCGAAGTAATTTTAAAAATAAACATTGTCTAAGCCGAGAAAATCAAAGCTGAAGTTTATGTAAATCAGGACAAATCTTTATCCGATTTACAAACATTGATTAAACATTCATTTCTTTTGTATTTTCCTCGCGAATTATTAATGAATTTTTTAAATAAATAATATTGATATATTAGTTATTATTTATTGTCACAGATAATAAATCGATGATTATTTTTAACTATAATTTTGTTGTCTCGATTTTTAGAGATCTTCGATGCAAAGTGCCAACTCGGATCTTACTCAATTTCTGCTTTGCTCTCTCGCTAACATTAATCGTGTTTCTGGTGGCTGCGGAGAGATCAAACACCTCGTCCTTTGCTGCCTGTAGGGTTGCAGCAATAGCTCTACATTATTTTGTGTTAGTCGTGTTTGTCTGGACATCTATACAAGCTTACAGCATGTATCTAGCATTTGTTAAAGTTATGCCAAGATATCATTCCAAGTTTATATTGAAATGCTGTGTGGTTGGATGGGGTGAGTAATTGATTGTATTATCGATTAATTGGTTGTTTGATTGAATAATAAGGATCAATCGATTGATGTTGATATAGATTCTAAAGTTAAAAAGTTAATAATTTTTTCAGGTCTACCAGCTGTGATTGTGATAATAACAGCCGCAATAGCGATTGAAGAATATGGTGATGAAAACTTGTAAGTTTGTTTGTTTTGCATGGATGACGTAAGACTACTTTCACACGCGAGACAAACGAATTCGGAACCTCAAATTTGTCTGTTTCCATTTGTTCAAACGGAAATTCGTATTGTTAACTGTCCTCTAATCCGTCCAGTTTCATGCGTTTCTTGTCGAATGGTAAAATTATGCAAACTTGAATATGGTTCCGAGTGTTTTCTTAAGATTTATTTTTCCTTGTAGTTGCCGAGTGCAAGGTCTACCGTTCCAGGTTGGCTTCTTGACTCCAGTGGTTTTAATCCTCGTTGTAAACTCCATAGCATTCGTTCTTATCATTCGCTCACTGCTGACAGCCGGAAGTAAAGTAGCGGCAGACAAGAGAGCCACTGGATTACAACACGCCAGACGAGCTTCCGCCATCTTGGTTGTGCTTGGTTTAACCTGGCTATTCGGTATTCTCGCTATACGTGATGCTAAATTAGTCTTTCAATATCTATTTTGTATTTTCAACTCAATTCAAGGACTTTTGGTGTTTATATTCTACTGTGTGCTTTCCTCGGAAACTAAAGTCAAATACAAGAACTTATTGTGTGGATAAAGTAAATAATCTGTCACAAGTGGGAAGCAAAGTTATCCTGGGTCTTCTTCAGAAGGAAGGTTTCATGAAGTTAACTCGCGAGCAAGAATACCGGCAACAAGTGATGTGTGCACAACTAGTACAGGAGAATCTTCGATGTCTAATAAATATAAATATCTCTAATAAAGTCAATGTAGAAATGAGTAAACTATAGACGGTTTTTATTATTTTTATTTATAAACTTTGCCGTTTACAAAATTTACGCTAGTACAAAACGGCACAGGAACGTCAACACAGCGTAAGCCAATTACGTTGACGGACCTGGTTTAACAAAATACAATACACATAATGCACAGCTTCATGCCTTCACACACAAGTACAAAACAGCACAGGAACATTTGCACAATATAAATAACATGTATAAACAATGGCAGGGCCGAAGCGAAGGGGGGTATTGGGGAGGTGGCTAACCCCCCCAACTTTTTTAGAATTAACATATTCGGAAAATCAGGTTGGTCATTCGGAAAATTACGTATAGCATAACATAGTATAGTATAACAAAATTTAATTTTGTAATAGTATAACAAAATTTAATTTTAGTTGTTTAAACAGAGAAAATATTATAAAATTGTATATATTGTCAGCATCATAAACTGATTTACAAAATCACGGCATTTACATGGATAACATTTAACAAATCATAGATCGGTAAATGTTTTTCGGTTTATTACTT
>CACRXK020012241.1:2976-15368 GCA_902702795.2 Paramuricea clavata
GGGGGGGGGGGGGGGGGGGGGCTGAAAGCGAAGACCGAAGACTCGAGGAAATTTTTAAATTTAGAGTCTCTGAAACTTTGGGGAAGATTTGACAGAATTCTGATGGACAGAAAACAGCGAAATTTACAATTCTGTAGTGCTAAACTTTATATTGGATAAGTTGCAGAAAAGTATGGGTAATATCTTCATTCTTTGCAGTTTGTCATGAATTAAATGATAAAGGTCTGCATGATTTTGAAAAATGAATAATTATTAGCAAATTGTTGTGGCGGCTGCAGCCCCCCCCCCGGTTGCTACGGCGCTGGTGATCGAACAACATGTGGTGTTGTCAGAAGTATAAATTTAATATGTAAACAGACATTTAATAGTTTTTTTGGTATACTGGTCCGGGCCTTTTTTAAAGATTTTCCTGTGTGAGGGGGGGGGGGACCTTTCTGTGAGATAATATATTAGAGGAGGATAGGAAGGCTGGTGACTGATGGCCACGTGGTCTGGGGGCATATTTCCTCAGAAAATTTTGAAATTTGAAGCCCTGAAATGCCATTTCCTGCATTCTGAGCATTTAGATTTGCTCTAAATTTATGCTAAGTATACTTGTATTTGAAATAAAAGAAGGAAAAAACGCACAAAAAATAAAAAATTATTAACAATAATTTATCATCATTACTTAGTGCCAGGTAGAAAAACGTAACAATTTAAATCGATTTTGTTAAACAAGGAGAAAGGATAAAGCCTAAAACTTACTTTTTGTTTATCAATTTGTTATTTTTCGCTGGTTTGTTTGTGTAAATTTAGGAAAAAGGGAAATGAAAAGGAAAATGTGATTTTGTGAGGGGGGCATCCCCCCCACCACTTCTATGTTAAAAAAGGCCCTGATACTGGTCCTCTCATTATTTACGCTACACAATGTCTTACATCAGTACTTGTCCAATTACCTATTTTATACAAAAAATACCAAAAAATACAACACCCCTCCCCCCAAGAAATGACTGTATTAAACAGATTAATATTTAACCCATATGTAGATTGCAACATGTGCCCAGCGTGTCCCATCCCAGGGCTTTGGAGTGAAGACCCTGGGTACGTTGGTGAGCACTCTGTTCATTGTCATTAGCCTTGGTTGATGTTGCATAATCTCATTAGCTTGCAAACTATTTTTTTCTTCTTTCTATGTGTGCAAACAATTTATTTGCACTTTTTTGTCTTTGCAAACAATTTTTTTAAGAATTTTTCATCCCCCCCCTCCAAAAAAATAATGGTCCGTCCCCTAGTTTAATAATTTTGAGCGATTTGTGAACAATACAATTTCGCTTGTCTTTCAAAGGCCATAAATCGCTAGAATACTGTAGTTTAGTAACACATTTGACTTATGTGAGTATAATTTCTTACACTGAATCGAATGGTGGTATTTTTGTCCTTATTGGGCGCATAAAACCAGAGATAAGTCGCAGCAAAAAGTCAATCGTGAAAGTTTGAGATTAATTCGAAAGAAAACTTTCCTCGAAAAAAGGAATTCGGAAAACGTGAAGGATTATTTTGAGCGGCTTTTGTCTTTCAAAGGCGACA
The DNA here is from genome assembly GCA_902702795.2 of Paramuricea clavata. Taxonomy (NCBI): domain Eukaryota; kingdom Metazoa; phylum Cnidaria; class Anthozoa; order Malacalcyonacea; family Plexauridae; genus Paramuricea; species Paramuricea clavata. The sequence goes on from CACRXK020012241.1 coordinate 4,543, forward strand.
AATCGCTAGAATAGAAGTCAATTTTGAAATCAATTTTCCATCCGTAAACACAACTTTTCACGCTGATTCGAACAGTGGTATTTTTGTCCTTGTTTGACGCATAAAACCAGAGATAAAGCTGAGCAAACAGTCGATCATCATGAGAGTACACGATTAATAATAATTAGTATAATTACATAGGTGATTATTGAAAATTCTCCACGCTGATTGGTTGCCGTTGAGGTGATTATTACGCGATAATCACCTAAGCGATTTTCAAAATGGCGGCCGAAGCTGTTTTGTCAATTAAATGACGAAGAAATGTGCATTTTAAAATTTTTTTCCAAATAATCACCTATGAAATTATACTAAAACAATTATTCACCTCAGGCTCAGTGATTATCGTGAATAAAAACCTCGACTTCGTCTCGGTTTTTATTCACCGATAATCACCTCGCCTTCGGCGAATAATTGTTAATTAATAAATTCATAAATTCCGAGCACGTGCAAGGAATTTTTTGTAGGCGATTAAGGAAACGTATTGATGCGAACAAACTAACAAACGGACAGACTAACGGACTAACAAACTCACAGGCAGAATATAATGCGGTGCCAAACTTTGGGCACCGCAATTATTAAGCAGCTGTTAATAGCGTGCGTGTGAAATGAACATTAATCCATACAAGGTTTGTTATTTTATTACATATTTTACCACCTCAAACTCAAATTATAGCAAATAGTTTAGAATAATTATTTTAATGTGTGTTCACTTTGATGCTCAGTTAAAATAATCAGTAAAATTACTTTCTTTTGATACACTATTGTTTATTGATCTTATTATATTCCACAAGTACTAGTAACCCAAAAATACAGCATTGAGATATGTTACCCCAGTGCGACACCAGAAATTATTATTGTCTCCCCACACGTCGCGTTTAAAAAAAATGGAAGCTTGTTGCTCGTTTAACGCCGGATTAACCATGTGTCAGATGCGGCAAATGCCACGGGCCTCGCGCTTATGGGCAGTGCTTCCACTTTGGCAAAGCAAAATTTCTCGTTTTTGTCCTTTTTTCGCAAAATTTCCTTCCCAAAATCCTAAATTTCCTTCCATTTTTCTTCCAATCTCAGTTTAAAATAGTATAGAAAATTTTGTATTATACTTTATTCCGATGTAAATTGAAGGTGTACTGCAGTATTCAAATAGTGAAACTCTAATTTAACCTGAAACAACATGTTAATCTGTTGTCTCATTTTTTGTCTGTTTTCTCGAACGACATAGTAAAACGACTTTTTTATGAATTTGCTTTTGGACCAATTGTTTGTTTTTAATTTTGGGTTATAAAAATTAAAAACCCGCGAAAAAATTGAGCCCCCGTTATTTATATACAAGTACTCTACTCATTCACTGAAGACCTGGTTAAGTCCCAAATTACCCCCATTCATCCTTGATGGTTATGTAAATATCCAAAGTATTGTTTTTATAAATGTTTTTGAACTGAAAAGTTCATAATAAAGTGTTTAACCATTATTAAATTACTAGAAATTACTGAAAAAGTTTAAATTGTAAAATTTCCTTCCCTTTTCCTTCAAAATGTCCGAATTTCCTTCCAATTTCCTTCCAATTTCCTTCCAAATCTTATTTCCTTTTATTTTTCCTTCCAAATGCCAAAATATCCTTTTGGAAGGAAATTTCCTTCCGAGTGGAAGCTCTGCTTATGGGGGCATTGCGCTTTACTGTGCCACGCCCATTTTTACGAGAACACGGCCATTTTCTATTGGGACACACCCATTTTAGGTGCCTCGCGAATTTAGGGCCCCTAGGCTTGGCAGTTGGCCCCAGCACGGCCCCGGGAAGATATGCAATACTCGTGTGCATATAATCTCCAGTTGCGTTGAGCTGTTATATTATGATCCTGTTTATACATGTTGACCCAACAACTGGGCCAGGCAGGCCATTGTCTCGTTTATAATTGATGCTAATAAATTGAAATATTGAAAAAAATTATTTAACAATTTTGTGTGTCTTTAAATTCAAAGGTTTTCATAACAAGGCGGAGAGTGGGGGGGAGGGGGGTTGGGCTCGCGCTAAAATCTGCCACGAGCCTCGCGCGACGCTGAATCCGGCCCTGGTCACTTGTCGGTAGTTCTTGTGGTTTTAATGCCAATTGCCAAAGAACGAAAGAGAGCACCGATGACTTCCCCCGTCGGAGAATTACTGGCGCAGCCCAGGCCAGCTCAGTGAAATATGGGGGCCCAGGGCCAATTATATCTTTGGGGCCCCGGTGAACCACAATAATTCCCCTCCCACCCCTCCGTCGACAAACTTTTTACCCCCTTGCAAATTTGTATTTGCCGGCCCTCCTTGAGCTGGGGTCGCGGAGAAAATTGCTCCCTTTGCCCCCCCCCCCCTGCAAGGGCGGCCCTGGCGCCACCCCTGTCTTATCATAACTATCTACTACAAATAATTTTTAAAGCCCTGGTCTTTTTCAAGTAGTTTTTTGTCCCGAAAAAGTAAAAGACTTAGAAATGGTGATTAAATTATTTACTACGGTATGTTATTTAATAACGAGCCAGGGTTATGGTAGGGATTTAAGTTATAAAGTTGGTGTTTGGAATAGGGTTAGTGTAAAGCTTTGTTACGTTTTGTCATTCTGAGGCCAGCGATATAACCTCTTACGCAACATGCATGCGTACGCGTCTACTATCGTCAAGAAACAATCAATACGTATAATCGTTGTGGTCTGTGGGATTTTAATGAGATTTAATGACCTTGCAGTTTTAACACACATTAGCCGAATTCATATTAGAGACGGGAAACTCGTATTAGACGCGGGAAACTCGTCTTAAATTCGAATTTATCCGTCCCTAAATTCATATTCAGACGGGTTTTCACAGACGAGTTTCCGTCTAAGACGAGTTTCGCGTCCCTAATATGAATTCGGCTATTCAAATATAAGGGCTGGTAAACTAAAAATAAAAACTTATATTGATAAACATTATAAACGTTCATTTCATGTACACGCACGCTAACACCTACTTAATAATTAACTTACGTCTTCGTAAACATTATAGTCGATACATAACTGGTACATTAATTTAATAATATGGACAAAATGGAACAAAACCTCTGAAAACAGCAGTTGTAGTTCTAATTATTTTGGTAAATTTAGTAACAAATATAATCCCTAAACAGCTCATCGCTTTGTATGTTAGCGCTATTTAATAAAAGTAGACAATATTGAACAGTGATCTGAAGTTATCATGCAACTGACAGCAATATTATATCTCAAAATACCTGTATATGATGATATTTCACAAATATATCGGGATTTGTGGACCAATTTTAAACTTAGCAAGGCAAAAAGTCTCCATTCAAGAATATATCTTCTTCTCAAAAGGTAAAATACTTAAAATACTTGATTAAATTGTTTACTTCGACGGTATGTAAATTAACAGCGTTTGACTTGCAAGACGTCAAAAACGGACGATTTCAACGCGCTGTCGTTTATCGCGTATTCATTTGCCCAAAGAAGTATTTACGTCAATTGAAAGCTTGTTTATTAAAGAGCCAACTAGTAGAAGCATGATCGATTTGAAGCTTTATCCCATAGTGAAAATCGGTTTTGTTAAGAGGGTATCGTAAATGAAGTAAGATAGTGTGCTCCAAAACTACGATTATTTCTATTCCTAAAAGTAACTCAGATTTCTTGTAAGTCACGTACCCGATCATTTGAATAACCGAAAACAGGATTTTTAGGGTTTTAGATCGGTAAAATCAACGCATATTTTCCCAGACAAAATGGCGATTTAGGGTGGTCGTGTTAAAACGGCATTTTCTCAAAGTTAAAAAAGCATTTGACCTAAAAAAAATATATGGTGCATTTTCCGATATAATAAGGTATATCTGGGCAAAATTTGAGCAAAATCGATTTTTCCGTCGTGGCCGCCTTATGTTTGATTTTTGTGGACATCCTCTCTTAAAAGGTCTCTGTGAACGATTCTGTGGGTTATACAGTAGCCGTGAAAAGTTGCTCGCAAAAGTGCAAATTCTAGGTTTGTGAGAAAATATATTTAAATTATACTATTTATAGCAGTGAGCCTAATGGTTTGTTTTGGTGAGCCAGCCCGCTTCAAAAGTATCATGTGTAAGCACAGTCTCAGCAAAGCGAGCTACCTCGGTTAACTCGGAGAACCCGGCCTAATATCTTGTAAATAGCTAACAGTCTTTTTCTTGGCAAATAAAACTAATAACCAGTCCTGTAGATGCAAATGACTATTTTCTTCAATGTTTAGAATTCCACCCTATACCCTTGCAATCAATTGGAAATCTTCTTTGGGTTATCAGCCCAATACCTGAGGCAGTGGCTGACACTTTGGGGGCGCCCCTAGTGTCTAATACAATGAAGGGGTCCAATTAACGATAGGCGAGTTGAACATACAGATTTGTTACACGTTTTGGGTAGGGCGTTTGCATTGCACAGGAACGCTTGCTAAGAGGGTCATTTGTTGGAAGTTATGTTTTATTTTACATATTGCTAAATCTTGTTTTAACTTTATTTTGTCTAGAAGAGAAAGAATATAGGCGTGCATATTCGCAAGCTCTCCAAGAAGGTAAAGCAAAAAATAATCGCATTCCGATTATGCTGGTCGGGCAAGACCGAGGCGGAAAAACGTCGCTGATGAGACGTCTTTTGGGATTACCATTCAACAAAGATTCACCCAGTACCCCTGGCATTGACGTTAATGTTATCGAGCTATCAGAACAAAAGGCAGAAGATCCCTGGAAGAAAAGAGAAGTGAACAAATTTATGACCAGTGAAAGTGAGGCAAAGACTGTGTTTTACAAAAAAACTGTCGAGTACCTTCAGAGGAATTTAGAAGACACTGATAGTGACCATGACATTGATAGTGGAGTTCAGCTGTATTTTGAAGGGGATGCGCCAGAACCAGTGAAGCCAGTGAAGAGAACAAAATTATCAAGTGAAGAAATTTCAGAAATCAAATTGCAGGCTAATATTTTGACCACTGAACACGACCAGAAAGAAGTTCTTCGGGTATTTGTAACTGACTTTGCTGGACAGTCAATCTATTACGATACCCATGGCTGCTTTGTGAAACCGCATTGCCCTTATGTTTTGGTTCACGACCTTTCTCTGGAGTTTGATGAACCCGCCGTTCCCAGGTTTAAAGACAGAGATGAAGAGGAAGAGATAGAGATGAACAATCCTCATCGTAATACTAATTTAGATAATTTTACATCATGGTTGAAGTTCCTGCAAGGTTTAGGAGAATGGCAAGATCAACAGTTTCCTGATAAATCTGGTCACTGTACCACTGCAAAAGGTGAGAACTTTAAACGGCCACCAGTATTAATAGCCTTAACTCACAGTGATAAGGTGAAAGGCAACGACAGCAAAATAGATAGCGTACTAAAGAGAATAAAAAATGTCGTGTCTGAAGGAAAATATGAGAATGTCATCCCTGGGGTTTTCCAGATCGACAATACATTGGAAGGCGACGACGGAGACGACGTGCGAAAGCTTCGTAGAAAGCTTTTTGACCTTTCGAATGCAGTGCTTGACCAGGAGACTTTTGTGCCTGTGAAGTGGCTAGATTTTGAAGCTGCTCTAAGCCGGAAGCTATCACCAGATTGCAAGTATATCCCAGTTGACGAAGCTAAGCGGGAAGCGGAGGCCTGTGACGTTGGGGAGTTTGATCAAGCTATCAAATTTCTACACCGTCAAGGAGTGGTCGTACACCACAGTGGATCCAGCAAGGTTGTATTGGATCCTCCCTGGCTAATGAAGCGCTTTACGAAAGTGATCTCCATGCCTGGAAAATTGGATGCCTTGTCCATGCATCCTCTTGGTGTGTTCAAGGAGAAAGGCATTTTGTTTCGAGAATATTTTCAGACGCTGGAACACGCAGAACTTTTAGAAGAGCTGCTGCAAAAGTTTAATTTGATTTGCCCTTGCCAGTACGAAGGAAAGCCAGCTTTTTATGTCCCTTCAGTTGCCCCAACTATTATGATACCAGGAAAAGAGTTGGAAGCTAGCAAAAAGGAGTTGAATGTTCCATCGCTGTTTGTGACATTTCCTCGCAAACTTGTGCCGATAAGCTTGTTTACGAAGCTTCAAGTGAAGTTGATTTCTGAGTGGGAAAGGCGTTTCCGCAAACAGCAAGCCACGCCTAACTTCTACTGCAACTATTCCTTGCTTCCGCTTATTATAGACCGCGATGTGTATGATATTTGTTTAATCGACCTTCACGAGTTCATTAAGGTTGCCGTTTTTCCAAAACAGGATGGCAACCATTTCAAGTTTGCCAGTTATCTTCTAGCCATCTTGAAAAAGTGCTTGGATGACCTTAAATCTCCAGATCAACTATTATTCAGCATGACCAGCTATGACCTCGAAGTGAAATGTACCTGCTGTTTTGGTAAAGAAGAAATAAGATGTTTTCGTCATCATGAGATCCAGTGCCATTCGGACCGTTGTGGGCACCGCCACTTCTGGAAGCTCAGTGACCTTCAGAGATCCTGCAACGATCAATCCCCTGCAGTTTGCCGGTCGGACAAACGCTCGTCCGAGGTGTTTGACATAAAGAGTGTAAACATTTGGCTCAATACTGGTAAGTGACTAACACTAAAGGCGTTTTTACTTTGCGAGTTTTGAAATGTTTATCTGACATTTTTTAATCATTTAACAATTAGATAAGTTGTCTAATGATTAAATATGAATTTTTTCTGTGTTGGTGTAATATACTCAGGTGAATATGATTCTTGTGATGTTGCTCTGAGTGTATATCCAGTCCTTTCCATTTAAAGTGGTCCTAAGTTAAAAACAATGTAGTTGTGACGTAATTACCGAAAGGGTGTATCTTTGAGCATTAATTGCAGTGTTTTGTAATTGTGGATTGTAACTGTACACTTCGTTTAGCAAGTGGAAATGAACCTAGTTTTCGGGGTTGACCAATTATATTCGATTTAGGGTGTTTTTCCAAATTGATTTTGTGAGCACCATTGACAAAGAATTTAATAAATGTAATGATTTAAAGTTTGTCAGTTGACGGCAACCAGGTATAATATCAGTCATGTTTTCGCTCGCTACTCTGGTTTTGATAAATTAATGCAAAGCCCAGTTGAACTGCATTCACGACCCATCGTTTCCACACTCCAGTCCAGGGATGCCGGAAGTTGCTGGGGGCAACGGGTGCAATTGGTTAACAAGAGGACATATTCCTTAACAAAAGGGCACTAATGAAAATGAAAGGGCATCTAAAAATTATTTTTGGCGACCTCCCCCGCCCCCCCCCCCCGTCGCCAAAAATTTTTTGGTCAGTGTACCATTTTAGGGGTAAAAATAATTTTCCGGACATACCACAATTTTTCCTAAATACGAAAAAAATTTTCCGGACATACCGAAAATTTTTCCGGAAAATGTTATTTTTTCCGGAAATTAAAACATTTTTCCGGAAACAACATAGATTTAATTTTTCAAAAATGCCCTTTGCGCAAAAAATGAAATTTTTAATGAAAATTTTTCACGCAAAAAGGGCACTTTGTGCACCCGTTGCACCCGTATTCTGCACCCGTATTCTGCACCCGTAAAGTTGTGAAGACAAAAGGCAACGGGTGCAACTGCACCCGCTGCACCCGTGGTTCCGGCATCCCTGCTCCAGTCTAGTGTCTTCAATCTTGACAATGAATGCTGTTTTGTTTTCTGTGTTGTTTTATTAACTGATACATGGTTTTATATTGTAACTAATTTATTAAAATTTTTTATACCTGTACATTTTTGTGCAAATTTAGCCGAGCAGAAACACGCCCTGAAAATTTCTGAACATACCCTTATAATAATGTGTAACCGCAAAACAGGCTACAATTGATATTCAAAAATTCCCAAACCAACATACACTGAATAGCACCCAGGGAAATTTGGGTGCCCAGGTGACTTTGGCTCCCTGGTGATTCCATCTTCTAACACTATGATTAGGAGGGTTCGGGGGCATTGTCTCGGAAATGTTTGAAATCTGAGGTCCCTGAAATGGTCAAATCCTGCATTCTGGAAGTCTGTTGAAAGTTATATCTACAGTATTTATATTTCACTGTATTTTTTATTTGGCTCCCCCCGCCCCCTTTAGCTGGGGCCTTGGCAGCACCTGCAGTTACGACTATCTATGACAGCATAGTTTCATAATCACATGCTTGCAGAAAAGAAATAGTTTCGTCTTGGCAAATGAGAGGCGGGGCTTAGGCGTGACAAACCTCAAGAGGAGTTCCAGGGGCATGCACCATTGCACCCACAGAAAATGTTGTTATCTAGGCTCTCTAAAAGGGCATTCTCGTGTTGAAAGCAATATGTTACTCATTCGCTACGCTTATTCATAGTTACACAAACCTACAGTTGACGCTAACATTTCTTCGTCCCATCATGTTTCATGCCAAGATATGTCAGAGTTGCACATACAAACTTAAATTGCGGTTTTGAATACTTTGGGTTTGGAAAGGTCACGCGGTACCAGCAAAATGTGAGTACGCAGATAGCAAGAGTTCCGCGTACCTACACGGCTACACGTGGTACTTGCATGGTTGAAAACAAAGGAGTACCAGACCGTAATATTGGCGTACTTCCGGTACGTAAGTACGCGAATTATCGCACTCTGTCATCCTTATCCCTGTCCTCATCTTTATTGTTATTGTTGTTATAATGATTAGTACCGTAACTTTGCTTGGTTATAGGGAACTATCAAAATCTTCATTTTTTGTTTGTTTTTTTCTCTTCTATAACAAAAAAGCCAACAAAGTTCAAAGAATGGTAAAGCGTCTTAAATCTGTTGTTATGACTGCTTTTAAAAACAAAGATGACGATGAACTAACCTACACAGGTACGGGTTGGCTTGTTGCCAAGGAAGAAAGTGAATCTTATATAATGACTAACTATCATGTGATTTCAGCGATCAAGCAACGCAGCAACCTCGCAAGCCAGGAAGACCCTGGCTTGCGAGGTTGGCAACGCATGCGTCAAACTCAACGCGAAATCAAGGTCTATATGACTATATCATAATTCGCGCAGCCTTACTACAGTGCTTCCACAACCGCTCGTTCAAAAATCCTTTTACAATCTCTAAAATTCCTTTTTTCCCCACAAAATTTCCTTGCCACCCAAACGGTGAAAAAAATCAAGAAAATTCAGGCAATTTGCAGGGGCGGATCCAGGGGGTATCGAGTGTAGCTCAAGATACGGTCAGATTTTTCCGATTGTGCATACTAAAATAGTTTTGGGGGAAAATTCAATAATAATATATTTTCACGCAATTCATTTCTGTTTACAAAAGTAGTGAAAATTTGAGTTTACTAAGATGAACGAGGGCAAATTCTTTCGTAAATTTTTAAATTTACAGCTCTAAATGTAACATTAGACGTGTTTTTAAAGTTGAATTACTTTCGACGAAGATGAGCCGAGAGCTTTCCGAAGGCATAACCCGACGTTACGTAACCCGATCGGGAAAATGTTTTCAAATGCGTCTGCGGTCCGCGGTTCAAATGTTACTAAAAATAGTAACTTAATGAGGTATTTGGATACCTTGGAGGGTATCCAGCCAGTCACAGGACGTGTATCTATATGACGTCGGATACCCTCCGATACTGTGGCTGTATTTTGATTGCGCAAGAAATTAAATAATCGTGACCGCTCGGAAACTTCGTCTCATATTGCTAACAGCCGCATTTCATCTAACGTAACTGAGTGAGTTAGTGATGGCCTTACATAATTTCAGAAGACGTCCTTGAAATAACACTTTATAAATAGTGTACTGGATGCCAATTACAACAAGACTATTACGAAAAGGATATGTCCGAAGGGGCCGAAGTTATGTTTGGCGAAAGGTATGGCTAGTTTACATTGTTCGAGAAAAATTAAATAATCAAAGATATTAATCTGTAAAGTCATATTGCGGCATTGCGCGTGCAATATGTTATTAATTTAAATAGGGACCTGCCGAGAATATTAATATACTCAGTCGCGAAAACCGACTTTTCTATGTCAAAACGCCCCCGGCCACGTTTCATGAAACAGAAACTTGAACACTGATACCAAGAAGACTTATTGTGTGTTTTTTTGTTATTTTGTGTTTAAAATATGACCTTGTTAATTAAGGCCAAATTTCAGGGTTCAAATTTCAAAAAATTTCCGGGGTGGCATGCCCCCGGACCCCCCTATTTATGCGAGACCTAGGAATATGATACGGTCACATTTTAACCAAATGTGTCATAGACCCTACGAGAAATCGAGTATCATTACATTGCCTGAAATTTTGGGCAAGCTTTCAAGAGTTCCCTCCATGAAAGTATCTGTTCCACATGTATGTTTATGCTCATCCAGGGGCGTAGGGTGTTTGATAATTGTGGACGGGAGGGATGGCAGAAGGTGCTGAACGACAAATTTTGAAATTTATAGTCTCCAGATCGCCGGAAATGGCATTTTCAGATATTTCGTACCTCTTTTGTTAGACCTATACTACTTATAAGTTCATTTTTACTGGTTTAAGTGGTTTTAAACTTGAAACTGGTATAAGTTACATAAATCCTTGCAATTTCCTTTAATTTTTATATTTTCCCTTGCCATTTCCTTGTGCATTTCATTTCTTTCTAAATTCCTTGCATGGAATTTGCAAGGACCAATATTTCCTTGCTGCAAGGAAAAATCCTTGCAAGTGGAAGCACTGGTCTTATATCCCCTATGTATAATTTATATTTCATCCGTTTTTCAAGTGCGTGGTACAGCTATGGTAGAAGACAGCTCAGACTTTAGATGGCCAAATGAAACCTCAAGTGAAGCTTCAAGCTC
>CACRXK020012243.1:4941-15365 GCA_902702795.2 Paramuricea clavata
CCCCCCCCCCCCCCCAATCCATATCCCTTCGCAACGGCCCTGCGTACGCCCCTTCCCTCCCTCCCCCTCCAAAAATTCAGTTAACCTTGGTTGGGCAAATTGACGAGTCCCTTCTTTGAAGTGAGGAATTCTTGGAGCAAATGAAGGTAAATAGAGTAACAAGGAAAGTGTTTACATGGATATGAAGCTACTGGCGTACTGCCCATACATGACTTGCAATGCTTTTCAACCACAGCCAGGCCCATTTTAATAAATCATCGTTGACAAAAATTATAGTCAATATTCCGGGAGCAGTTCGATGGGAATGTTTTGTCCCGTACTGGCAATTCATGTTAATAACAAATGCCTGATTATTTGAAACCTACAGTATTTAATTTTGAAACAAATACTAGCGATATAAGTTTTAATTATTTTATATTCGATGCTATTTCACGCAACATTCTCAAGTCGAATTAATTTACATAAATGCGTATTAACTAATAAAACGGTATTTACCGGTAGTAAATACATTGGCAAAACTCCATCTAAGGAATGCCGTTCAGTTGTCAACGAAGATTGCGCGAGCACTGCTTTCTAGTATTTAGTACGTACTGTACTGCAATTACAGTAGTACTAAAAAGCGAGGCTTTAAGTTTAATGCTTAAATTGGTTTTGTTTCACTCTCTACTGAATAATGATCAGTCAGCTCATATTAATCATGATACACGTACGATTTGTGGACTGCAGATTTTTGGATATACGTAGACAACATCAGATTATATCGCATGTTTTGACGTCAGAGACATTCATGTGAGAAGAAAATACATATTGACCATTTCATCATTGCAGTATTTATTCTTAACTTTTCAGGTTTGGTTATTAAGATTTTATGATGAAATAAAAGCAAATTAAAGAAAAGTATCAAAACGGATATGTAAAAGGCTGCATTCTAATGATCTTCAATAGATTTTGTTGACTGACTGATTAATGAGAGAAAATCAGCGAAATATCTTGCTAACATTGCAGTGTGTCTTCTAACGGCCAATAGTTTGTATAATTATTCAATTTTTGGTGTTTTGAAAAATTTCAGGTATTTGCCTTGTTTGGTATAAAACCGTTATATCTCGTAGAAGCACAGGGGCTTTACCTTCTTGATTCTGGCTTCTCGTAATTTCTCCATAGCAATGCGGATCTTTTCCTCTTTAAATTTCGCTTGTTGTTCTTCCTGGGAAAACATACAAAAAGCGACTAAATATTACAACTCTTATGAAAAGGTATCTGCATCATTACAATTTTACACGCCATTACTATTATCTGCTCTCTGTACAGTCATACCAACTCTATGATATAAACGAGTAATGCATGCTTGTATGATATGAAATGACAGGCTTGGCCTTACTTGACCTTTATTTGACATTTAAAATCATCATGAAATGCGATGCCAACAGAAAATGGCCGACGGAAATAATCACTGGAGGAGGGAAATACGTTTGACGTAATATTTCAAATCCGAGCTTCATCAGTCCTAGGACTAGATCAATGCTTCATCAGTCCTAGGACTAGATCAATATGCTTCATCAGTCCTAGGACTAGATCAATATGCTTCATCAGTCCTAGGACTAGATCAATATGCTTCATCAGTCCTAGGACTAGATCAATATGCTTCATCAGTCCTAGGACTAGATCAATATGCTTCATCAGTCCTAGGACTAGATCAATATGCTTCACCAGTCCTAGGACTAGATCAATATGCTTCACCAGTCCTAGGACTAGATCAATATGCTTCATCAGTCCTAGGACTAGATCAATATGCTTCATCAGTCCTAGGACTAGATCAATATGGTTCATCAGTCCTAGGACTAGATCAATATGCTTCATCAGTCCTAGGACTAGATCAATATGCTTCATCAGTCCTAGGACTAGATCAATATGCTTCATCAGTCCTAGGACTAGATCAATATGCTTCATCAGTCCTAGGACTAGATCAATATGCTTCACCAGTCCTAGGACTAGATCAATATGCTTCACCAGTCCTAGGACTAGATCAATATGCTTCACCAGTCATAGGACTAGATCAATATGCTTCATCAGTCCTAGGACTAGATCAATATGCTTCATCAGTCCTAGGACTAGATCAATATGCTTCACCATCAGGGCTTGAATTTTATCGCGGCAATTGCCGTAGAGGGAGAACAAAATGCCGTGGATCATTGCGACAACGACGGCAATTTTTTGCCGTATAGTATAATTTTTATACTATTCACTGTGCATTGCTATATTTTGATACTTGTATTCAGATGTTGATCAAATCATGCATAAACTACTATTTTAGTCTCATGCAGTTTTCTTCGAAAAAAAAACCCCAAGAAATATGTGAACATGTTCTGCTTGTCAGCAATCCAAAGTAACAATAAAATTAAATTTTTATTACAGTAATTTGAAAGAATGCCTTGGAAACTGCCAAAATTGCCGTAGACAGCTATTACGTTCTACGGCAATTTTTAACGCCATTGCCGTCGATTGATTTCAGGGAAATTCGAGACCTGTTCACCATGCAGGTATCCAGTATTATCATGTGAGCAAAATAAAGCAATATATGGTTGGCTAATTTACTCATGAATTATTAATGATTTTGAGATATAAAGTTCATATCTGATTATCTGGTAACATCGTAACACAAGTTAAACTTGGTCCTCAATTTGAAAGAAAAGCATCTCACTGACGCGTGTGATAAAAAGCGCATAAAATATTCAGGAAATAAAACTCCACGAAATGAAAATGGAGAAAAATAAATAGGGTCACTTCCGATTGTCAACTTTTGAAAAGCAAAACAATAGAACCACCCGGTATCAGTCCAATTTTTATAAATATGATGTGAGGTGAATGAAAGCAAGTGTATTTTCTAATGTAAATAACATTTTGTACGTAAAAAAACCTTACTTACAAAAGTCAGTTCTTTTTGACTTTCAAGTTCTTCTCCCAAAGCTTCCAACTGCATCTTCACATCCGCTGTGACCTGAGGGGAAATGATGCTTAATTATTCACATGCCTTCAAAAAAATTTTCATCCAAATGTTCGAATATTTCAATTGAGGTTAAGTACAACACCGAGACAGCTTAGAATGAAGAGAGATACAACTACCTGAAAAATATAATCAGAACTTCGACGTTTCGAACGAAGGCCTCTTCTTGACGACGTTCTGCTTATGTTTTTTTTCAGGTAGCCATATCTCTCAATCCGCAGCTGTCTTGTTATCCTGGCTACCTACACTCACATCGATCGTTCGTAAGAACAATATCTCCAACTTCCGATAGTGGGGGAAGCATAATGAATTAACCTCTCATTTCCTCACCTAAACGTATACTGACCAATAACAAAGAGATTGTGGTAATCCCCCCACTATATATAACCATGTTTACACTGCAAGCCTATGCCTGGCCAGTAAGGGCTTTCCTTCACTGATTGGCCAATCAGCGTAAACGAAAGTAAGCGAAGGTCAGGTCTAGTGTTCCAGTGTAAACACTGGAGCACAGATGGTCTATAGGTTACTTGGTGGGTAACCCTGCTCAGACTTGATATATGCTTGAAAGACCTATGCTTCGAGGGTTTTTTCTGTGAATAGTCTGGTTTCCTTCGCAATCAGACATGAGTTGTATGGTGGCTGATAGCGGTGCCCTGATGCTAGTAAATCTTCGGCTCATGAGTTACGTCTGAGCTGCGTTCTTCGTAATTTAGCTCTCAGCGGCAAGTATGGATGATTATCACTCCTGCCTTTATCACTTCGATCAGATGTGAGAACTGTCCTGCCTTGACAGGAGAAGATAATCCCCTGGGGCCGTTTGTTCGAAAGCCGGTTAGCTTCATCCTAGGTTAACGAAAAATTTCAAAGAAAATTTCCATGCAGCTTGGTCATAAACATGAAGATAGTTTTCCAGAATTCTTGTCTGGGTCAATAGAAGTTCAATTTTCCAACGTTTTGAAATAAATAGAAGTGCAGATGTACCCAAACCAAAACAGCGGATTACCTTTTAACACAGGGTAATCCAGCTTTAAACAACCGGCCTTGTTAGCATGATTAGCACGCTCTAGGCCTCTAACTTCGTTTTACTTTACTTTACTTTACTTTATCTCTTCTCCTACCTTAACAGGAGAAGATAACCTCTTGCTGGATGGCGAAGGTGATCTGGCTTTGGCTTCTTCAGCTACGTCAACGTCCGCTTTCAAATCTTTCTCCATCAGACAGAGATCTTCCAATAATGCATCTAAATCTACGTCTCCACTTTCCTCTATCGCATTCATCGAAAATGACATTTCATCCTAGGAACAGTTTGAAAAATTAACCTAAGAATTCCGTAAAAGCAACCGGAAAGTTACTCTAGCTTTGTGACCTACTAAAAATGCCCGACAGTGAAGTAGCGGTAGTTATATTAAACACATTTTTGTCCATAGTAATTTGGTATATTGTTGCATTTGAAAAAAAATTATAGTGTATACCAGGTTTTTTCAGGACTTTCTGCTGGGTCCGTTTTTGCAGAAAAGCATCGAGTTTACCTAAACAGATTGGGCCAGGGGCGACTGCGACTCACGACTGTCTCCCCCCCTCTCCCCCCTCCCCCCCCCTCCCCACCGATGGGGAGGGCAGGCAGGCAAAACGTGGGGTGTCCATAGACGAAGGCCCTGGAAGTTTCCTTTACATAGCTTTAGAAGAGCTCAAAATTGCCTTGAATTTTTGCTGTGAAACGAACTGCAGGTGGCCATTTGGCCTCGCAAGCCCCGCTAGTTAGTGGCTCAGACTGGGCCCTAGCCTTACCCGGAGTGCAGGGTTTTCAGTTTAGGCCGGCGAACGGCGAATTTCGCCAGACTTTTTCATTTAACCCCACCCAAATTCGCCAGAGCTTTTACTTTTAGTCACGTCTCTATTATGTGTACTCGCCCAAATTTGTAAATTCTATCGGTAGAAATAATATCTATCGCCATAGCTTCATCGCCATTAGCCAGAGCCTCACACAAAACTGAAAACCCTGCCCGGAGTGACCTAAATCTTACCCTAGGGAGCCTACACTGGGCCCTAATTTTGGTTTTGGCCCCCACTGTAAAACATTTAAAATATGCACTGGCAGGTGGTATGTCCGTTTTTTCTTATTTCCACGTCACAATTTTAACTCAAACAACTCAAACAATGAGATGATTGAGTTTCAAAACACAATTCAAGATTGAGTTTTTTGTGGCCGTTCAACGGCCGTATATATTAGGGACCGGTCATAAAGTATGTGTACTGGGGGGGGTGGTGGGTATTCCAAAATTCTACCACAAAATTTGGCAGCCCCCCCCCCCAAAAAAAGCGTCGGAAAATATTTGATACCCCCTCAAGGGAGATGAAATGTTTCGTACCCCCCCCCCCAGCGCACCCAACAAATCACCCTCTCCCCAAAAACATACAATTCTAAGAACATAACTGTTTTGCAAATTATTGCAATCCATTGTCTGTATTGAAATATTTAGCGTAGTTAATTAATAAATAGAGAGTATTGAACATGAGATATCATGTTCAACACAAGAAATAAATCTGGTATATATTTCCAAGCACCCATGTCTATTTTTCTGTTTATTATATAAAGGACACTCTTTGAAAATAATACGATCAGAACACAGTACCAATTCATTACACTGACCTGAAAGGTCAAGTGTCTTAAATCCCTAATTTTCTGTTTTCTGTTTTCTTCGTCGTCGTAGCCGGCTCATGCCATGCTTGTGGTACATCTTTCTTTATTAGTCCATACACTTGTACGCACGCGCATAATTCCGAACTCCAAGGATAGAGCTCCAGTGACATATTCAGTTCAGTTTCAAAATAGCGGCTTTTCACTGAGTGATCTATATGTATTTCACACAGTTTCGTTGAATTTTTAAAGAATTGTGCCAATTTCCTATGGATTTTACGTTGTGTCACACTCTGGACTTTCTTGCCTTTGTGTAACGACTCAAAAACCACAGAATTTGGACCCAGCGAATTTATATCAAACTGTTCTACGAACTCTCTTGCTTCCCACTCCCTTGTCTATTACACCATAGCGCGTATGTCTTCAATTTCAAGCAGGTCAGTGTGAACGCCTGACCAGGCGTCTTGTTAATTAAAAAATTGTGAAACAAACTAATTACTCACGAAATTATTTGCTCTCCAGTTAGTTGCAAATTTCTCCTGCGACATTTTGATTGGATACTAAATATAAACTTTGCCGTGGGTGGAAAGCGATCGGATTAAGGTTTGTGTCAGGCTATATTTCTAAAATAGAGCCTGATCTCACATATTTGTAGACGTTGGTTACATCAACAGAACCCGGCGGTCGTGACGTATTTCATATCTTTCTCAATATTTAAATCATTCTAAGAGTAAACGAGCAGGGTAAAATAACGTAGTCAAAGACTGTTCAGGTTGCAGACATGTCAAACTAATAGGTTCCGATCGAGACACTTTCATAAATACTACTGTGCTACAGTTGCAATTTACGGCTAGGAACATTTAGGGAGCGGTCATTATTTATGGTGGGGGATGGCATCGAAGAGAAATGTTTTTAGTGCTAAAATTTTGCTGACCCAACCATTAAAAAGTAAACTATTTGATTACCCAACCTCAAATATCAATTAAAAAAGAAATACCCACCCCTGGTCAAAAACATTACAAAAAGATACCATTCAGTTGTCACACAAGTCCCTTTCCACTTCTGTGACATAGTTTGATAACGGATTGTGAAATTTTCCGCAGTCTAAAGTGTCACGTTGTCTGCACATGTACTTTCTTTGGAAGTTTTGGAGACACCATTTGTCTCCGAACAAATCGGAAAATGATCAAGATATATAGTGACTCTGGTTGATTCACATATTGTATTGACATATGACTGTTGACATTGCTTTTTAGTCTCCAATATTTCAGTGAGTTATGCTTTGGAAATGACAATAAATTTTTATTACCCAACCCTTGAGTTGTTTTGTTTTTCATTTACCCAACCTTTTACTCACTCAAAATTTTGTTTACCCAACCCTTTTCTCTTCGGTGCCACCCCCCACCGTAAATAATGACCGCTCCCTTAGGAACATACACTCGATTTTTTTTAAAGTATATATTGCATTATAAAAGTCTGTAGTTTTATTAATCATAGACATAGTATTCCACTCATTTTTTGTTTCGTACCCCCCCCCACAAATGTCGTAATTCGTCTCATACGCCCCCAAAGGTTAGATAATTTGTTTCATACAGCCCTCTACCTTGTATTTCCACTTAGTATTATTATATTTTATGGGATTGGTAATTTAAATCTGTCTGTACCAGTGTAGGTAGTACCAATGTAGAAATGCTGTGCTGAGTGGTTATATTACTACCTTAAAAAATAAGCAGAAACTCGACGTTTCGAGCGAAGGCCCTTCGTCAAGAGTTAGTAGCCCAGACCGGTCCCTATACACTAGTAGCCATGACCGGTCCCTTATATACGCTAAAAATCCAATGTCATATTGCAAAAAGCGAAGCACCGGTACCTTATATCTTTAACTCGACAAGATCATGCATTTGAATTGAAGCTCTGGCATAGGAACCCCGATTTGAAAGGTGGGCAGCCACATTCGGGAGGATGCTCCTTTTGGAGTGTTAAATGCGTTAAAAATATCAATAGATCCATTGCATTCTGTAGTGGGTTATAGTGTGCAATAGATCTATTGATATTTCTAACGCATTTAACACCCGGAACACGCCCTTTGAAATGGGGGTTCCTATGCCAGAGCTTCAATTCAAATTTATGTAACAGGGGCCGTTACTTTCAGCGTCCTACGTTTTCTAGTTCAGATTTGTTCAAGACCTAAGAAACTGTAAGACAAGTGAATTACCAATGGTTCATTGTTTTCAGGGATTTCTTCCTCTGGTGGTTGCCCATCAGGTTGGATCAGTTCCTACATGAAATACAGAATTAATCATCCATGACATATTCCAGTGGTGTAACTTAATTTAATTTGCGGGAACCACCGAGTATTTTTACAAAATACAAAACAACGATAACTCCGAAAAGGAACATTTTTAATATATTCTAGCTTTCGACTACGTTTTAGTCATCATCAATCTTTAGGGGTATTTGATAGCACACTAAAGAGATATGAAGATCTTGGTGATACAGTGACAGTACACGAAGGGATATCTTACTACTTGAAATCCCTCAAGATCCATCAACATCTTATCAATATCAGCCTCATGATCATCAGGTTCGTGATCAGATTCACTTTCATCCTCAAAACTACTTGATGTCCTCGCAGAGTCTGCATTGTCATAATACGATGCTAAGCTTGCTGTATCTCCATCACCAGGAGTGGTTATCTCAGGTCCGTTGGTATCCATCATGCTCATGTAAACACCTAGCAAGAAAGAAATGGTGAAATTGTGTAGGACTTAGACCTTCAGCAGCCATGTAATGTGTTTTGACGTGGAAGTAAAGTACTGTCGTCCTATTTAACTGCTGTGTTCGAAATATAATCAACCTTCCTGTTTTGATGTAGAGCTCGACAACTGTCCTCTGTACCTCAGTTGGATAGAGCGCTGCACCAGAATCGCAGGACTGCAGGTTAGATTCCTGCCAGAAGGTCTATAGTTGCATTTTTCGCAACTGTTCCTGGTTAGGTCTAATATAAATGTATAAAATTCACACTCGAAATTTCCATCTACAAAGTCCTTCTGTATAATAATATTTCTAAACTTCTACTGAGGTTATCTGTATATACAGCCGGGACCTGAAGATTATTTTTGGTGAGAAAGAAAACCAGAGGACGTTCCCAAAATCCCAAAGCGGGTACCGTACAGGGAAGTTACCTAACCTAGGTAAACACCCTACACTACCTACAGTAGCATCCTTAACTCAGCTGCAAGAGACAAAGCGCTAATAACAAAATGAATAGTTACAAGTCCAAAATAAATAGTAGACAGAGCGCTAACTAACAACACCTGCCATCCGTTTTGATGTATCTGATCATCAAATATTCCAATAACGTTTAACTAGCTTCAGCATTTTGGGCATCACACTCGATATAACTAATTTGTTGAAGGGATATGTAGATGGGATTTCGTGCGGAATCTTCACGCTGATTGGCTTTTAAATGTTCAAGCCCTTTCCAGCCCCTGGAACTTGAATTTGAAATATTACAACGTACTATAAAATATAATATCGAAACACTTGAACGAGAAACGCAGTTGAACAGTAAAAAAAAACCCAGATTTTAGGATAGAAATTAAATACTATACAGTACGTCATTGAACTGACCCTGAACTAACTTAATGCTGTGTTTGCGGTGCACTACATGCGAGAGTTAAAAATGTGTACGTTCCAAACCCACTGCGGAACTTCATTCTCAAGTGCCTTCTGAAAAGTACATGCATGCATTCCAATGTTGCTTAAAGTACTTAATATTAGGATAAAGGCTAAGAAAAGCCATAATTGAAATTAGCTCATCATTTTCCTGTAAGTACATAACGACTTTATTTAACGAGGTAAACACCACTAATAAACTTGTGTTGTATACAATCTATACTAAAACTACAATATAAAAAGAATAAGATTATAATATCTGACTTATTGAATTCACTAAATATATTTTAGCTACTACAATACTTTTTAGTATTATATGTATATATATATATATATATATATATATATATATATATATATATATATATATATATATATATATATATATATATATATATATATATATATATATATATGATAGGAAGTAAAATAAATACATATTTTATGTCTCTCAGGTAATATATAAAGGATGGAGTTCTCCGAGAGCAATATAAATAGCAATATATCTAGAAAAGGGTACGTATGTGATATTGCTCTCGGAGAACTCCATCCTTTATATATATATATATATATATATATATATATATATATATATATATATATATATATATATATATATATATATATATATATATATATATATATATATATATATATATATATATATTTAATAGATTTGAAGATTTGTAATCCAGGCATTTTATTAAATTATAATTTTTACAAAATTATACAGTGTTCTCCAGATTGTAATAATTTGTTTTGAGCTTTCGACTCGGTACAACAGCGCGAAAATTCAAATGATCAATCTTTCTGATGAAGGCTCGAAGTACTGAGTCAAAAGCTCAAAACAAATTATTACAATCCGGAGAACACTGTATAATTTTGTAAAAATTATAATTTAATATATATATTTATAATATAGCATTTGTAAATTCTGAACGCTGATTGGCTAAGAGCCGTGTTGATATAACTCCACGTCAACACGGGAAATTTTCCGCCGCTTGTAAACACGGAAATTTTTCTTATTCTTCGAGCTTTTTACATTGCTATATTATAAAACAAATATAAAACATTTTTTCCGTATTGATATATAGTTATATCAACACT
>CACRXK020012244.1:0-15364 GCA_902702795.2 Paramuricea clavata
GGGGGGCTTATACATGGACAACATTTTGTGTTAGTGTAATAGTGATTTTTATGTTAGTGTATAATAGTGATAAACAAGTATAGTAATAGTGATAAACAGATGTGGGTGGGGGGGCATACATTTGGAATGGTGTGAATGTTAGTAATGTGATGGGTTTGTAGATGGGGGTATTCAGGCGGGCTTATTGTCAGAGGTTTACAGTATTTATATACTGTAGTTATATTTATGCACATTTAAATGCATATATTTACGCACATTTAAATGCATATGATATGTAGGGCATTTGATGGATTTGTGTTTCCCCACCCTCTGGAATTTGATCGACACCATCTTCCTTGGAATTGAGCTCCATCTTGTATCCTAAGGAAGAGCATATGTTGAGGACTGGGACAAGATACTTTCATGCCTTTCATCACAAATTTATGTCCCAACTGCCCGAGCAAATGCCCGACCCTCCCACCCAGGGGCTTAACATCAATAGGTGCATTAATAAAAGATTGATGAAATGTATTTGTATTAAAAATTGAGTATACCTTATTAGTGCTTGCCCTGTTGTCCAACTTAGTTTGTAATTTTTCGTTGACGTCAACACTTTTTCCCCAAATTTGTAATATTTAGAAGCAATGCTCCCGTGCTGGCCAGCCCAGCCAGCTTGACTCAGCTTTTGCTTTGACATCACGAAGTGCATCTTCTAATTCTTAATACTATGAGCGCCGCGCGCTTCAACTGCGATTTCTGATGTTGCTTTCTCTTCTTACTGCCATTGCGCATCTTTCTTTTCTCCTCGATTGTATGTCGCATGCTGAAATTTACCAAAATATTCGAATATTCGCTCGACGTTTTCGAGAATGCTACAGATCGATCCTTCGCGCGAACTGCAAATATTGGCGCCTAATATTTCTACATCATTGGTTTTCCCTATATGGAAGTGTTGCCTATATAAGGAATATGGTTACCTTAGCAACCGTACAGTGCATTTCTGCATAATTCATATTTTTAAAGGGAATTCGTTCATGCAAAGAGGTTTTTGTCGTTGTAAAATGTGTTTAAATATACGTATGGATAAATGTAATAATTTATTATGTACTCTATATGTATTCCTTATGGTATTTACACGGTTAAAGCTAAGGTGAGTCCATTTACAGTGCTAATATTTTTTATACATACAATGTTTCAAGATATATAAAAGCTGTTATCCACTTCCCCGTTTATAATGCGAAAATACAGGCAAACTGTTTTAGTTTTTTATCTGGTATTTTACGTGGAATTTGCCGAAGTGTTAATTGTAGTCATCGAAGACTACTAGGGAATGTTTCCTAGTAGTTTTTCGTCAGTGTAATTGCAATTGTGGTGGTCAGGTTTGGCTGACCTTTTTAATATGTCTATGTTACAAGTCTTATGTCCAGTCAGGGCCAGGTTTTGATATTCTTCTGTCGTGTAATGCACAGCTGCAGGGTCATAAATGTATGACACTATGAAAACTAGGTGACCATGCATAGCCATGTTTACGCCACAAGCCTGGCCAAGGCCTAGTTTTGGACTAGATTTTTGTAGTGTAAACACACTTTGGCCTGGCTTAGGCCAGGATATCCGAAGTGCATTTACACTACAAAAATATAGTCCAAGGGTAGGCTTGTAGTGTAAACACGGCTCAATTGATTGGCAATTTTTGGAAGATCATGCCGCATCTTCAGATGCCTTGTACATGTTCTTGCAATATCTCTCAGCCTAGCTCACATTTCTTTCTCATTTTCTCCTTCTACGTGTTCATTGATAGCTTTCAATGATTTTGTCAGACTATTCTCCGTCAGATTGTCATCGGTCCACACTTTCCATCGTTTGTGGCACTACAATAGTAATTTCTCCACCATGTCCCCTGAGTTTCAATCTTCGCACTCTCTCATCATTCCCATCATGTTAGCACTTTTAACAGATTTTAACCATTCTTTTGCAATTTGACCCCACACAGTCTTTGCTATTTCGCCCTGAGTGTTCTTGATGTTATGCTTTCTTTCTAGAGTTGACCAATTTAGAACCATATTATCTGGATGATTTTCCACTTCTCTCATTTTCTCCTTATCAAAATTCTTGTTTTCTAAGTTTCCAAGTTCCAACAGGACTTCTCATTCTTCATGCCTGCTTCGTGTCGTGATTGCTGTGTTGCTGCTAGGAATATAGAAGTATATTATTTTAGTTCGTTATTCCTGCTTATACATGATTATTTTTGTCTTTGCATTAAATTGCATATACTGTAATGTACTCAAAGTGGGCTTCTATGGCCAGCTTTGGGAGGTAACTATAAGGTAATAGCAAGTTTGACAAAAGCCCTTGACTCAGCATGAGGGTTGCTCCAGTAACAATGAGCTAATAATACTGTAAAATGTTCTAACACATTAACCACAAATAGAATAATTTTTGTCGGTTAAATGTATTTTGCAACAAATTTGATTGCGTCAGAACTTAGAAGGTAATTAATATACTGCATCACATACATACTGTATTCAGCCTATTCACCTTGTAACTGATGTATTCTCCCAGTGCTCCTCCAAACAAGCTTTTGTCTTTTGTAAATAATTTCTTCTTTCTTTTTTTTCTCAGCACAACTCTCCTTCACTTGGATATTCAATGTGGGAAAATGGTCAGGGTCTTCTCAAGGGGTACATTAAAAACTTGCTGGAATGCTCGGTTAATTTCATCATACACCGTTTGTGCGCCAGTCTGGTATTATCCGGCGTGTACACTTTATCTGTACTGTCTGTACATGCTGTTTACTTACATCAGTTACAATATTTTGACTTTTGAGCGCGTCTAATTTTGACAGATTATAATCTTAAATTACTGATAAATAAGGCTCTTGTTTCATTATAGCATTCAAGATTTATCCTGTGCAATATTGTCTCCGAAATTAATGCTTAGTAGGCTAGTAGCCTTTTAGATTTGTAGTATTATATAAATCAAAGCATGTTGCGGTATTATTAAAATGCGAAGTTGTGTAGATAATTTGGTCACAAATGGTTCTGTGCGTTCGACATTCACTTGTATATAAAAACAATGGTATGTGTGTATTTTTCTGGATTACAATTGCCGGTTTTAACCTTGGGCAAAGCAAAATATATCTAGAAACATGTCTTTATGCTCTTCGAGTTATTATGATCACCATTTTGAGCGTTCTTTGTTGCCATGGCTATGCGGGAGACCGCTGTGTGTAGAATCAGGGCTCACTCGACAAAAATGGCGGTTTTTACAATTTATTTACTCGGCCGAATGTTAAACTTCAATGGCTTTGCAGGGAAGGTTTTTATTATCAACCATTAAAGGCTTAGGCGCTAATTATCTTCAAAATATGTCCAAGTTCTTGAGAAATACCGTAAACCGAAAAGATTTTGATTAGAAGTAGCTTTAATTATCGAAAATATGCGAGTAGAAACGCGTGTTTTGACTTTGGATCCATTTTACGCAACAATAACACAACATTTTCACGGATACAAGTTTGAATGTGTTAGAAGAGTTCCTTGGCAATCTATTTGTAATTGAATGTTTCAGTGAGAACCAGCTCAATCATTCCCTGCAAAGCGGTTGAAAAAGTTCCATGTTTTTGTTGCTATTTTTAGACCAACAACTGGTCACGTGACACGTTTTTAAAAATTTTGAGTCGGTTAAAAAAATTCTAAAATTATGTTGAGTAGCATTAACGCCCAAAACCCTGTCAATTTATCTTAAAATCGTTGTAAATAATTTTTCTTTTATTTTTCATGCATTAATGCTCACTGTGAAACTTGACCCAGTCATTAACATACCTGAGAATGTCAATTGCTAAGTGCTTATTGATCTATACAAATGTATCGGTATCTATAATGTCCTCAGTCCTCTCAACTTGTGGGCTTGACTACAGACTATTCAAACTCTTTGTGGACGCCTGGCTTCTACATTTTTCATGTTTATTTTTTGTATCACCTAACTTTGTGTAGGGCCTTCATTAGAAAATCTTGCAGAGCAATATGCCCACTGGTGGCAATTCCAGAACATGCCAGATCCTTCTACAACTTCTATCATCTGCAGGACGAAATAATTCAAACGTGAAGATTTTGCCAGATTTGACAAAAATGATTATACTGACAGAAAATTTATACCCTATATTCTGCAGCCAAATTTCCATCAAGCATTTTTGCACCAAATTTATTATTTTACTCTGTCTAGCGGAAGACAACTTTACTCTGTCAAATGCCAAATCATTATGTTTTACTATATGTCTAATGACAGACAATTTTATTTGTTAAGTGGAGAGTCTGGCACATTAATGGAATAAATATTTAATAAAATAACAAAGTACTAAAAGTAGGGCACATTGCTTCTAAATATGCCAACACAGCAGCTTTTGCAGTTAATTATTAACCTTTCAATAACCAACACTCATCTTGATGAGTAAAATCATCTGATAGATAATTAACTATCAAAGTACTGAAAGTGGGGAGTGTTAGGATGAATTGTATCTAAATGTGTGAACAACAAACAATGCAAAATAATCTGGTGTTAGACAGGCCAAAATATCGAGCTTTGAAATAGAGCAGATTAGTGTGAATTGGGTCTTAATGAGTTTACACATAACACAGGGAGACAGCACAAGATAACCTATCAAAGTTGTCCACTCTCTTTTACAAGTAAAATATTTGATCTGGTGTTAGACAAGATAAAATAAAAAAGTACTGAAAGTTGAGCATATTCATCCTAATGAGTTAGCATGAAATGTAAGTAGAGAGTCTCGTTAACTTGAATATACCATCACATAGTTAAATGTTAATTTCATAAAAAAATATGGAGAATTTTCCTGGCATTACACTAAGGCTAACATATTTTAATTCATATTGACTGGTGCAATTACACCTCTCCCAATGAAATATCAATTTTAGTACTATATAGTCTATATGTATAAGCATGCTGCATGCTTAATGTCTGCAATTAATCTTGCATATACAGTTAGCATATACAAACATATTAACCAATAAACATTGATAAGTCTAATTCAAATATAAAACTCTTATAGTAGCATTTATTGAAGTATAAATGACAGATAAATATATTTATATCAGTGTTCTAATCCATTATTGTCGCGGCAAATTCAAATTTTAAACCGATCGAACACATGCTCGAATTTCACGAATGAAGATTGGACTAGGTATTCCTTTATAATTTGCTTTATTATAAACAAAATATAAACATATGCTCACCTGAACATTATACAAACATCGCTGATGTATTGCTAGTGAAAATCCAGTCGAATCTCATCAAAAATAGTTCTATTTTGAACATATAACTTTAAGCATTCACAAACAAAAAATTTATAAATATCGGAGGTGTGATGACCTATCCCAAGATGCTTTGTGCGTGTGGCAAAAAACTAGACACCAGTCTGTTGGTCGCGCACATTGCGGTAATTATTCATTTAATGAATGTTAGAAGAAATTTATTTTCCAATCCTATAGGAATTCCTATAGGAATTTTTATTTCCTATATGTATATATATATATAGTAATTTCGTTTTCCTAAAGGAATTTTTCACCATTTTCAAATCTTATATGAATTCTTATAGGAATTTTCAAATCCTATAGGAATTTCATTTCTTATAGGAATTCCTATAGGAAATTTTCGTAAGCATTGGCATAGCATTGCCATAGAAATCATATGTATGGATTCTCTATGAGACGCCAGAACCACACCAAGTTCATACTACCATATAATTCCCATAGATATGGGAAGTATATGGCACAACCAAGTGTGGACTACCATTGATTCCCATATATGGGAATTATATGGGACAACCAAGTGTGGACTACCATATAATTCCCATAGGTATGGGAAGTATATGGGACAACCAAGTGTGGACTACCATATAATTCCCATAGAATTGGTTATATGTAAAAGCATGCCATTGATATGGATTACCTATGGACCAAGTAACCCCACAGATTTCCCATAGGATTAATAGCAATGTGTTTGTTTCCATAGCTTTTCCATATCTCAATATTTAACAAATTTAGACACCATACCAAACCCATATGATATCTATACTGTCCCATATCATGCCCACATATGGGTCATATATGGCCCAAACTTTGCCATATCTTTCCTGTACTTTTGCTTTGGTAAGGGTATACTCCTTAAAATGCAACATGAACAGCATCAAACTTTATACAATTAAATCTCTTTGAGCAAAGCACAATAAAGAATAAAGATACTGTTTTCAGTCAGATATTTATCAACCATCTTGCATATCTGTTATAGCAAAAAGTGCTATACCCAGTACACCCCTAAAAAATTTATATGTGGACTTACACATCTTTAGCAAGCTGGTATTGCCTGTTTCGAAGTTATTCAAGGTTAGACAGGGGATTAGGTAACTCCCCAGCCCAAAAACAATCGGGATCTACCATCGTCTAGTATTATCTACTGTCATTTAATGTCATCCGGTGTCAAGTAGTGTCATCTACTGTCATTTAGTGCATAGTTAATGTAATGAGAGGGTTTGGAAGGCCGGGTCACGTGACAAAATAACTCATTGTTCTTTGTTATGTGGAAGCCAAGGTGCATTCGACGAGGTGTTTACGTAGTAAAATTATATAGATTAAGCTAAAGGGGAACGCAAAATCATCGTATTTAGGCAATTTTCGCAATGCCAGGAGCGAATTGCTCCATATTTGGTATTTCTAAAATTCCTGCAGAAACGGATGAATTATCGAACAAAAGCCGCAATGTTATCACGAAGGACCGCTCTGTGGACGAAAGTTTGCGTCTACAAATCAATAGCGGAAACCTGTATGTCTGTGAGAGGCATTTTAGGAAAGTATGTGCAAGTATGTTGTGTAAGTATGCATTATTTATCGACATTTACATATCAGTGCGGTGTTTAAGGTCAGGACCTTTAGAGTCAAAAACCATAGTGCTCTGTATGCAAATATATATATTTTGGCTGTTTCAAATATTCATAGTCGTATAAATTTGAATAAACACAAGTTTGCATGAGAATACTCGGTAAAATATTACCTTGGCCGAAAACTTTAAAACGGTGGATGTATTTTTGTATGAAATTTACTAGTAAGCAGAATTTTTTTGAAGGCTATAAATGCCTATTAATTCATATATGAATGTAGGCCTATGTGATTATTATATCTACAGCTTTATAGATTGAGTTTGTTTTGTTATTAGATATTTATTAGTGATTTTTATGGTGTGTAACATATCGCATTTATTGAAACTGTATACATCTTTTACTGTATGCGGTTTTACTGTATAAATTAGCTCAAATTAGCTCTTGTGCATAGTACACATAGTTGAGACTATGAACTTGAGTTTTAATGCTTCATTATACAGTAAAACGCTTTACTGTATTGATGGAAACATGGGATTTCTTGGGGATTTCGGAAACTCTCAGATTTCAGAAAGAGGGATTTATATAATATAGAGGGATTTGAGTTATACAATGTTTTGTGGGGTATTTATTCCTTGCTTGTATGGGTGAGAACCTTGTCTTTAGACACAGTACAACTAGTGTCTAGTGTACATATAAAAGTAGGTCTTTATTTTTTAGTTTCTACTTGTAAGATACTAGCTCATGGAGCAATCCAGTCTTTGAATTTGCCAGTGATGAGCATACCTCGTCCACCTCCTGTATCACTGAGATGCGAGCTTGTCCGGCAGCAGATTGATGTTCCTGTCCCAGTGGTTTATCGAAACTTAAAACACTTTCAACAAGAGATATTGCCACTAAAGATGAAAGGGTTGTCCAAGAAAGAAGACAAGGACAGTATAGTTTTTTCAGTCATCTTATATGCTACCGAAGCTTTCCTTGGCAGTTGTTTTTGGACTTAATTTTCTATTGCTGTATACAACTGGTTTTTACCAGATGACCATTATATATAGAGTGATCACAAGAGATCATTAAAGTACACACCAATCTCCACCTTGATGACTACTTTGGAAAGTGCTTGAGTTTGTGAAGGTCTAAGTAAAGAGGAACACATGGTCTCCCGCCTGTGTTTCCAGTAGTGTGACGAGACATACAATCCCAATTGAGTGGAAATTATATGAAGAGGATGGTCCACCATTTCAGGCTCATGTGTTGATCATGTCTGAACATTGTGAATTGCTTTGCAATGACATTTCCTGTTATAAATGTATCCAGAGGGACTGAACTAGAGCTGAACTAGAGAAGGAAATTGAGAGTAACAGCATCCCCAAAGGATATCTTGGCCATTCTTGCAAATAGAAGTGATGAAGTTATCCCACACATGAAAGTTTTCTGGGAGCAACAAAGGAAACTACTGGCAATGCCAAAATTTGGAAGGAGGTAAATGAAGTATTGTATTATTAGAAGTTAGAATATGTACTGTTTCATAAATGAGTGTGAGCGTTTTACCAGGGTTTCCAAACAGCCGAGTGGTTTTTATTGTCTAGAGTATTTTGCAAATTCAATAGAACATCGCTTGGTCAACAGTCGAGTGAATTCATTGTTCTCAAGTGTTTGGAAACCCTGGTGGAAAGCGACCCACAAGTTTATGAAATAACTTTGTTATCGACAATAGTCTATTGTTTTACTAGTCCATGCACTGGCGGTCCAATCTCGCAAGGGTCAGTATAGACTAATATCATAGAAATGTATATTATAGTAAAAATATGTCATAAAATATAAATTTTAAAATGAAATTGACTTGCCTATTTGATGCTGTGTGTTCTCCTTGTATTCCTCCTTTGTTGGACTAATATTTTCCAAGACTTTGTACTCGATGTTACTAGTATACATGAAACATGATAAAGGCTAACTATTTTCGATCATCGATACGACGGCACGGCACTTCAAATCGAAAATTCTCACACTCAAATTGCTTTATTCTCCAGAAAAATTCGCCAGCATGCACAACAGATGCCGTTCTTCGAAAATACGGAGATACTTCGGCGAGATGTACAAGTTTTGGACCATATTTTAACAATGGAAATCAAAACCCATTTTATATTGAACTTGCCCAGGCCGAAAATTACTACGGCAAACGTCTGCGCAACCAGGCCTCCTTTACCATTGGATTTACAGGGGGGAGGTTGCCACTAATATATTAACGATCATATTTCGAATTAAAGTATCATATTCTACCATGCTTTCCAACAAAGAGCCGCTGTATATTTCTTCCTTAAATTCCTACAACCTCCGTCGTTTAGTTTTCTTTTCTTTGACAATATCTCGAGTTTTATACACTTATCCGATCGAAGGAGTTTTTATCTTGAATATTAAATTTCAAATAATGTAAACAGTAGCTATCATGGTTGCGATTGGCTGGCTGTTACCGGAAACATCTGCTTCCCCCCTGTAAATCCAACGGTAAAGGAGGCCTGGTTGCGCAGACGTTTGCCGTACTAATTTTCGGCCTGGGCAAGTTCAATATAAAATGGGTTTTGATTTCCATTGTTAAAATATGGTCCAAAACTTGTACATCTCGCCGAAGTACCTCCGCATTTTTGAAGAACGGCATCTGTTGTGCATGCTGGCGAATTTTTTTGGAGAATAAAGCGATTTGAGTGTGAGAATTTTCGATTCGAAGTGCCATGCCGTCGCATTGACTATAGGGAATAGTTAGCCTTTATCATGTTTCATGTATACTAGTAACATCAAGTACAAAGTTTCGGAAAATATTAGTCCAACAAAGGAGGAATACAAGGAGAACACACACCATCAAACAGGCAAGTCAATTTCATTTTAAAATTTATATTTTATGACATATTTTTACTATAATATACATTTTTATGATATTAGTCTTTATAATATAGAATTCGTAAATTCTGAACGCTGATTGGCTAACAGCCGTGTTGACATAACTCGATGTCAACACGGGAAATTTTCCGCCGCTTGTAAACACGGAAATTTTTCTTATCCTTCGGGCTTTTGACATTGCTATATTATAAAAAAAATATAAAACATTTTTTTCCGTATTGATATATAGTTATATCAACACTCGTGGAAGTTGGGAAAACTCGAAATTGTATGAAAACACTCCGCCCTTCGGGCGTCGTGTTTCCATACAATTTCTCGTTTTCCTAATTCCACTCGTGTTGATATAACTGTATATCAACACGGAAAATGTTTTATATTTGTTAAATACTGACCCTTGCGAGATTGGGCCGCCTGTGGTCTATGTTTCAATAGTCTATGTGGCTTGTGAGATAGAGTAAAGTTGAGTGATTAAAATTTGCAAACTAACCTACATTGGTTTGTTAATTTATAATTAAGAATTGTGGTAATAACATGGTTTTCATTGTTTTGACTGTTTTCATAATTAACCCATTGAGTGGCAGCACTGTCCACTTGACAAGTAAAATCGTCTGGCGTTAAACAAGCATAAAATACTAAATTAGGATGCATCAGGGTGCATTGCCACTTAAAGGGTTAAGGAATGTTGTATTGACTCACTTCTTATTGTCTCAAGCATTTATTATCTAATTTCTTATTTACTGATTCAAAATTTAGATCTTTACACCAGGGTTTCCAAACTCATGCATGTGACAAAATGCTTGTGTTTGATTGGTCTATTTGCTTATGAATTATTAATGAGTTTGAGAAATATTTTAGCCTGCATTCATACTTTTATATATGCATGTAGTTTGTAGTATTATTATTTCTCACACACCACCCTACTAATAAAACCATTACTACTAGAAGTTACTATCGCAAGAAGTGCTGCCTTACGACCCTTAAATTGCCTTTAGTTAACACACACTGTATGTTTGAATTTATTTTGTTTAAAAAATATCGAAATTACAACAAGCAACAATTACTATAACATTGCCCATTCGTGTGACAAAGTTTAATGTTTTTTACCAAGAAAGTTCAATGTTTGTCAAGCTTGATCACTTGACAGGTTTTATATAATTAATCTTAACAGCCAATCACATTCAACCATGCAGCTCCAAGCTAAGTGGCAGCTGAGCAATTGAAACCATCAAATGTCATCCCAAAACAAGTAGTCATGCAGTAGATACATACAGAGCTGTAACTGGTCGTCGTAACCACTGTGGAATTTTTAATCATGTTTTATTTCATGGAACTTTTCTTCACATGTGGGTATATTGTAGCTCTTTATAAATCAGGTTGCCGTTCTGATCCTGGAAACTACAGGGGAATATTTATCAGCAGTTGTTTAGGGAAATTTTTTACCTCAATCCTTAATTATCGTCTTAATACTTTCTTGGAAGAACATGAAATCTTGAATAAGAATCAAATTGGTTTTAGGTATGGATTTAGAACGTCCGATCATATACTTGTGCTAAAAACGTTAATAGATTCCTATAAGTTACATAAGAAACCATTATTCGCTTGTTTTATAGACTTTCGTAAGGCATACGATAGTGTATGGTGAGAGGGGTTTTTTTTCAAGCTCATCCAATATGGTTGTAGTAAGAATTTTGTACGCATACTACGAAGTATGTACTCCTCAGTTAAATATAAAGTCAAACTTCCTTCGGGAAGTACTCCAGTATTTTCGTCAAACATCGGTTTAAAACAGGGTTGCAACATGAGTCCATCTTTATTTAATGTCTTTATCAATGATATACCTGAACTACTAAATACTTCAAATTGTGATCCGGTGCATCTAGGTACTATTACAGCAATTTTCGTCCAAGCACAAACCGCAAACATTTTCGCGCGTTTGAAACGGGGCGTTTACCGTTGGAAACTGAAATGTTTCACCGCTCATGTGACGTGTCACATTGAAAAGCCTTAAGCTATTTTTGGCGCAACTGTCATGTTTTGACGTGCTTCCGTGCACGTTTCAATATTTCCAAGCCCATGATAATACGTTTTAGTCACAAAAAGTATGAATATAAACAAGTTTGGTCGCTCTTACAATATCGTGAGCTTGGAAATACTGAAAAGTACACGAAAGCACATCAAAACATGAAAAATAACTGAATTAGGCTTTTCACTATAACTCGTCACATGAGCAGTGAAACATTCCGTTTCCAACGGTAAACGCCACGTTTCAAACGTAAACAAACGCGCGAAAATGTTTGCGGTTTGTGCTTGGACGAAAATTGCTGTAAAGTAAATTGTTTACTTTATGCTGATGATTTGGTTTTGTTATCTATTCTCGGTTAGGTTTACAGGAGAGTCTTGCGAAACTGCAAAGTTATGTAGAAAGATGGAAGTTAGAGATCAATTTTAAAAAATCTAAGGTTCTAATTTTTGGTAGTAAATCCCAAAGAAGCTTATATATTACTTCCAAGTGGTGTCTTGGTGGAAAATTGTTACAATGTGTTGATGAGTATGTCTACCTAGGAATTACTTTCCATTATTCTGGTCGTTTTAAAGTAGCTCAAAAGATGTTGTATAGTAAGGCACTGGGGGCATACCACAGTATATTTAAAAACTTTTCAAATTTGGATAGTGTCCCAGTTAAAGTACTTCTAAAACTTTTCTCGGCTCTGGTTTCTCCGATATTGTTGTACTGCTCTGAAGTATGGGGAGTCCATTTACTAGGAAGTTTAACAAATATTGAAATGTTTAAGAAAAAGTTGTTTAGTATGATTTCGGATATTGAAAAGTTGCATATAAAGTTTTGTAAACGTATTCTGGGAGTCCATTCCAAATCTACCAGTAATTGCTGAATTAGGAAGATACCCAATGATTATCCAGATTTCCACCTTAGCCATCAAGTATTGGTTAAGAATTAATAGTCCAATGTATGAAAACCAGTTTGTGGGTAAAGCAGCACGTGTATGCATTCAATCATGTTGTCCGATCGCAAAATTCAATGATTTTTTGTTAGAGATGTGTAACTTTAATCCCCTAAAAAATACTACAATTTGGAAGGAAAGTGATAATAATGTAGTCAAAAGTATCAAAAACGAGTTATGTGAAAGATTTAATATCATGTCGAAAGTTCAGATTCAACAACTCAGTAAATTGCAAGTTTTCAAACTTGTAAAACCTAGTATAGAATTTGAAAGCTATTTATCTCAAGTTAAAATTGTGAAACATCGTCAAGCAGTGACTAGGTTTAGGATATCCGCTCATAAGTTACCAATTGAAACTGGACGATATGCGAATATTGAACATGATTCACGTCTATGTCCAATTTGTAACTCAAATGAGATTGGGGACGAATATCACTACTTTTCACATTGTAGTAACATTGAGTTAGTTGATTATAATTGCAAATTCAGCTCGTTGGGTACAAATAATTTATTTTTATACTGTGTGTCAATGAATGACAAAAATATTATTAATTCTACGGCCAAGTACATATATGAAATAATGAATATTTTTTGGGATCTTGTCTCCATCTAGCTCTTCTTTGACTTAATTGTCCTTGTTTAAATTTTGTTATTGTTGTAATATTATTATTACTCTGTTCTATTATATTATTTTTATATAATTTATAACAGACATTTGCTGTATTCTATATATACCAGTATTGGTATTTTTTGTTTGAATAAAGTTATTATTATTATAGATGAGTATCACTACGTATCAACATTACCATGTACTTCAATGTCAGGTTTTGTTGAGATATATTCTGAACAGTCTCAACCCAGAGCTCTCAGCCTAAGCAAACAAGAACACAGTATATGAACAAACTCATGAAACAAAAACAAGCTAATGAGACACAGAGCCCTGAGGCTAAGGAAAAGAGAAGAGTTTATGCAAAGGAATATAGGAAACGTAAACAGGCCAGTGAGAGTTCCCAGCCCTCGACACTGGGCATTGAGGCTAAGCAAAAGAAAAGACTGTATGCAAAGGAATATAGGAAACGTAAACAGGTCATTGAGAGTTCCAAGCCCTCAACACTGAGCACTGAGGCTAAGCAAAAGAAAAGACTGTATGCAAAGGAATATAGGAAATGTAAACAGGTCAGCAAGAGTTCCCAACCCTTAACACTGAGCATTGAGGCTAAGCAAAAGAAAAGACTGCACGCAAAGCATTATAGGAAACAAAAACGTTGTGAGATTGAATTCACTACGAAGTTTAATATCCCAATTTCATGATGTTGTCTCACAAGGTCCTCTTTATATTTGCACTTGTTGTGACCAATTATGGTATAAGCATAGTGTTACTCCAGTCACAACACTTAAAGAAATAATCCTGATGTTCAAAAAAGATTGTTAAATACGTTAATAATGTGGAGTGGTTGTGTAAAACCTGTAATAAGTATTTAAAAAACAATAAGGTGCCTCCTTGTGCTGCTATAAATGGGCTGCAGTTTCCACCTTTGTTTTTCGATCAAAATGAATTAGAGTGTAGATTGCTTGCTCCAAGACTTGCATTTCAAAAATTAATGCAAGCTCCTAGAGGTAGACAACTAAAAATCAATGGAAACATTGTTATAATGTTCCAGCAGATGTTGTTAATACTGTTAACATGTTGCCAAGGTTTCCAAATGAGACCAGCACAATTAAAGTTAACCTTAAGAGAAGATTGCAATACAAAAGTTCAGCTTTATCACTAAATGTCAGACCAAATAAAGTAGCAGAAGCTGCCAAATGGCTTGTAAATAATGGTAACCTTTATAAAGATTAAGGTATAACTTTCAATGACACTTGGCTTCAAGATAATTCAAATACTCAAATGCTATTTGATGATAGTGACAATGATCAAACCTCAGAGGGTTTAAAAAATGTTGTGGACTGTAATGTAGAAAGCTTGAATTGTGATACAGAATGTAAAACGCAGCAATCATTAGCATGTGATGATGATGAACACTGGAGTGAAGATGAGGCAGAAATAACTGCTGGAATCACTGACACTATGTTAACATCTCCAGATTTTGTCACTGATAATGAATGTCAGCATACCCTTACAAAACCAAATTATATGGGACATATATGGACCAACTATGGGATTGATATGGTTCAACCTATGGGCCATATATGGGAAGTATATGGCTTTGGTGTGGCCTGGTTGCCTTCATAGCATACCCATATCATGTTTTTGATATGGGTTTGATACGTATTTGGTACAAATCCATACATATCCCATACGACTTACTATGGGAAATACATGGGTTCCTTATACCATTTCATAACAACTTTGCTATGGGTAAGATAGGATTCTATATGGGAATGATCTGGGAACGTGATATGGAATTCATATGGTTCTTGATGTATACACTATGGGATTGATATGGTTCAACCTATGGGCCATATATGGGAGGTATATGGCTTTGGTATGGCCTGGTTGCCTTCATAGCATACCCATATCATGTTTTTGATATGGGTTTGATACGTATTTGGTACAAATCCATACATATCCCATATCACTTACTATGGGAAATACATGGGTTCCTTATATCATTTCATAACAACTTTGCTATGGGTAAGATAGGAT
>CACRXK020012245.1:0-15364 GCA_902702795.2 Paramuricea clavata
ATCAGCACTGTCTTTTATTGTGTACGTGTTTGGATGACCGTGATACACTTCCGTCACAGTGAACAACTCCTCTGTGAAGTTTGCTTCGTACCCTTTTGTGAACACTGATTTATACTTCGAGATCCTGACACTTTCTCCGACAGCAAACGTTGGTTCTGATGGCTTGCCTAAATTGTGACTAAAAAGTGTCTGCCATACTTTAGTCCAGTTGGACTCATTTACACTGTCCGGTGTTGTTTTAATTGATCTGTTCACTGAACTGTTGTAATTATCGGTTAAGTCTTGAAGGACGTCTAACCATTTATATGTACTGGCACTGTAGAAGTATTTCCACATTAGAGCTTTCAGTGTTCTGTTAAATCTTTCCACAACTGCGGCCTTCTTGTCTGAGTAAGTAGAGAAAAATTCAATGTTATGTTTATTGAGCAATGACTTTACATCTTTATTGTAGAACTCTGTGCCTTGATCAAACTGGGCGAAGTTTGGGTATTTACCAAAACGATTATTAAATTGCTCTAGAATGTTACTGACTGCGTCCTTCATCGATGTCGCGTTTTTCCTGTACACTGGTACTGTGAATGCGTACCTACTTAGTATTTCAATGGATGTGAGAATCCAGCGGTATCCCTTGTTCTTGTCGTCATACTTTGTCATATCAACTAAATCCATTTGTAACTGTTCACCTAAAGTCTGGACGTACGTCTGTCTGAACTTATGTTTCCTGAATACTTGTCTGTACCTAGTGTATGTGTCTTGCTCGTTTATCCATTTCTTGACCTGGTTTCTGGTTACTTCAAGTCCTTCCGATATTGCTCTAAGATATAGTTTCTCTGGTGTTTGGAATCCAGTCTTAGGATTGTAGTAAATATCTCGTAGTCCCTGTTCTTTCATAATATCGTCGTCCATCTTATATTAACCAATGTAAGCTAACTACTCAAGGTACATCTCGATAAACACTTCACCTATATCAATAGGTTTCCCGTCTTGATCTGTCATGTGGAATATAAGTTCTGAGAATGAACCCTTAACAATTGAAGTCCTGCTTTCAACATCAATGTAACTAACAACTGAGCCTAATAATGGTCTGTCAGTGGGAATTGTAATAGTTGTTATTACATCGCTGGGTCTTCCCCATGGGTTAACGTTGTGAGTGCTACTTACTAGATTGCAGTGTATATTTACAACTCGTAGACCATTATTAAAGTCAACTTTGCTGTCACTTGTCAAACTTCTCCCTTTTAGTAGGATCATAGGATTATTAAATCTATTAAAACCTAACATGGTCAGTAATCGTGTTTCTATTGTGATATCTTGTTTTACTGCCTCTATTTGACATCCTGCAGTTTCAGCAAAGTAGGTTAGCTTAACACCTGTCTTTCAAGTAACTTCTTCATACTGTCAAATGTGTAGTAACCTTTGTTAACAATTACATCAGATTCTCCATCATCTGTTTTCACTTTGAGGATAGTTGTTGGTTCCCTTATATTGAAGTACTCCCAGAAAACTGATACTCTCTTCATAAAGACTGAATTATAATTGCTTGTTAGAACTGAATTCTGTAGTGATACAATAGTGTGCGAGCTCTGGAGTAAAATTGTGAACTTCATCTTAATAACATACGTTAGGTTATTAAGAATGAGACTAGGTGGAGGAGAAATCGGTAAGTCACCGTATAGATCGTATCAAGACTATGAAAAAAAGTATGGAAAGGAAGACGGTGAGGATCATGTTGACCCTGTTGCTGGAAAAAAATGCAGAGAATGCTGAGAGGGCTAGATTTATTAAAAAGTACCCTTACGCCGATATGAACAGGTTTAGGTTTGAAGCTATGACTACAAGTAGTGGTGATATTGGTGTTGTTACATGGTTTGTGGATTTAGATGGTATATCTTCATATGATATTAGATATGACGGTTTCAAGAAGAATAAGGAGTTTACATCTTATCTCACAGGTACTAAGAAAATTATTACCCCCGCACAGTTTATACCTATGACTGACATGAAACAGCCTCCCATTAAGAAAGTACCTAGGGTGACAAGGTCTTCTCCTAAAGTTCCCCTGGAACAGGAAGGATGGCCACATCTTTGGAATAGTAATGGCGCCGTTCAGAAATATAAACCTCTTGTATTTCCAAAGGATCCTACTTACGATGAGAGAAAGTTGGGTTACAGTCGAGTTCTAATTCATGATGATGGCTATCATATTAATACATATCGACCTCCTGTAAGTCTTCCCTACAACTTTAACAACTTTAAGATCTATGTAAATGAAAACAGTTATTTCATGTATAACTTCCCTAATGCTGGTGTAGGTTGGGATGAAGGTCCTAATTTAACTAATAAGGATGTAAGAAAAGTTTCCTTTAATACAATACCATACACTAGAATGTTGTCTGGTGCCTACATAGCTAGCTATCTCAGTGGTGTATCCTTAAAACACATTCGTGAAAGTAATTCCGTTCCTAAAATAATAACATCCATTATGAGGTATCATCTTTACTACACAACTAGAAAGTTAACAGTTAGTAAGGATGCTATTGACAGACTTGGTGTTAACCTTGACATTGTAAGAAAACACATTCCAATAAATCAGAATTATATTATTGACGGAAGCGGTGCTACAACTAGTGCAGGACCTTTATCTGGCAGTGATTACCTTTCATTCATAGCTGAAAAAAGTAATGGCTTTAGTAAGTTGGGCGTTGAGCTTATCCAGGAAAGTATTGAGTCCTATGTGTATGCTATGTTGGGATCTCAAGCTAACACAAGGTGGTCAATAGAAGGAAACGGTCCAAAGGCTCTTCAAACACAACGTGACTTTAGAACTATTGTGAAGTCTACTATTTTACAAAGTAATACGGTAACAACAATTAGTAATATGAGGAAAGCTGTAAGGGACACCAATGTGATTCTAAACACTGCTCTATCCCCTGGAATAGTTCTAATCCCATCGAACTTTATTATTTTAAAAACTCCGATACTTGGTTATAATAACCTTCTAAAGACGGCAACTAATGCAATGAAATTTGGGGTGAATCCTAAGGTAAATTATGTCGGTGTCAAGCAAGTTGATCCTCCAAAGAAACAGCATCAAGATAGCACACCAGTTCACCACCTTGATACTCTTAGTGGAAATACAAAAGTTCCGGGGAGTTCTGTAAGTGTTGTACCTCCTAAGACTAGCACACCTATCACACAGCGTAAGGTGGTCAGTACACGTGAGTCCTTAGGTGATGGTGCTTTAGCTGGACTTGGTATCGGGTCTGTTGCTGTGTTTCTTATATTGAGAACTATTCTGTGAAACATTGTGTATGTTATAAAATGGCTCTCTATAAGGGATATATTAAAGGTGTAAATAATATTGATCCAACAACTGGTAGTGTGTTTGATAAGAATGGATTTACTATGAAGGGTGACATTGAGATGGATGGTAATGAGGTAAAGGGTTTAGGTGCACCAACTGATGATACTTCTGCAGTCACAAGAAAGTGGGTAGATAATGAGATCACTAAACAGGATTCTGTTACAATTAAACCAGTAGGGTTTACAATGACTGGGAATATTAACATGGGAAATAATAAGATAACTAATCTTAAGTCTAATGGGGGTGACTTCAGTGAGGCGGCTAATGTGCAGTATGTGCACACGTATACATGGAACAACTATCTTGCCGCAAATGGCTTCAATAAGATGAAAGGTGTACTGAATGCGGGTGGATTTGAAATACAGGGGCTTACCACAACTGCAAGTAAAAGTGGTAGTGCAGTGTCACGTTTCTATTTATATCAGTGGTCAAATAGTAAGTTCCTACCGCTGGACGGTTCGAGCTCTATGTCAGGTAATATTAGCATGGCCTCCAATGAAATAGTAACACTAGGTGATCCTTCAACTGGTAAGTCTGCAGTTCATAAGGATTGGGTAATTAGCATGTTAAATAGACCTGTATCTGGACTTGATATTGCTGGTGATATTGACATGAAGGACCATGAGATTAAGAACCTAGCTAATCCTACAGACAACACGTCTGCTGTTAGCAAGGGATGGTTTAATTCAAACACCAGCAACTTCCTTAAGCTATCTGGTGGTAACAATCAGTTTATCCACGGTGATGTTCTTTTTGATGAAGTTCCACATACAAGTAAGGATGCCGCCACTTCAAGTGGTCTTATAAGGAAAGCTCTTCTGGATAAAAGTCTGACCTATTACGTTCATCGTAACGGTCTGAATGCAATGACAGGTGATCTTAAAATGGGTGGACATGAAATAGTAAATCTTAAGGATCCAACTACTGACCAGTCTGCTGTTACAAAAAAGTGGGCCACTGATAATAATTTTGTTAATCTTGGAGGTCGTATGTTGGCTGATATATCAATGGCTGGATACAGACTTTTCGGACTACCTGACCCAAGGATTGATAATGAAGCTGTTCCCAAAAAGTGGATTGAAGATAAAATGTCTGTGGTTCCTAGTACCTCAGGTTTTACGATGACTGGTGTTATTAATATGGGTGGAAATGAAATTAAAAATATTGGGGCTCCTAGTGCTGATACATCCGCTGTTAGTAAAAGGTGGGTTACATCAGGATTCACTTTAAATGGTAATCTAACCGTTGCAAATGGTAATTCAATCTATACAATCAACAACCTTGGTGCAAAAATAGCTGTTCCCAATATTCAAACTGTAATCAACCAAATTTCACGCTTTGCCTTGAAATTGGACGGTTCAAATGAAATGACTGGTGTTCTCAAGATGGGTGGAAATGAAATTGAAAATATTGGAGCTCCTAGTGCTGATGAATCTGCAGTTAATAAAAAATGGGTGGAAGATAAGATTAGCGGTGGTAGAAGAAGGCGTGAGACTTATAGCGGACTTACCCTATCTGATGACCTTGATATGGGAAATAATGAGATAGTAAAGTTAGGTGCTCCTACAACTGATAATTCTGCTGTTTCCAAGAAATGGGTCACCGATCACGTCAGCGTGAGTTCAATTAGTAGCGGTGGCTTTGCTATGACAGGTAATATTGACATGGGTGGTAATACTATTACAGGCCTCAGTAGTGGGTCAAGTGGGGATTCCAGTGCTGTTTCCTATGGAGCTATGAGCTTATGGTGTAAACAATTTCTGAAGCGTGGTGGTGGTGTTTTATCAAGCAATCTTGATGTTAACGATTATGAGTTAACTAGGGTAGGTAATCCTACAACTGACGGTTCTGCTGTAAATAAGAAATGGGCAATTGATGAGTTCATGAGTAGTAGAGGTGGACTGGTGAAAGGTGATTTGGATATGGGAGACTCGAGTGGTATTCTTGATCTAAGGGATCCGGTAAATGATAAGGACGCAGTTAACAAACAATGGGTAGAAAAGAATTTCCTAAAACCTTCCTCAGGTCTTGTACAAGCAGTGGCCGATAAGAGATACGTAAGAATAAACCGTCATATTCACACATCATGGATTTGGGGTTATCGGGGTGTATCAGTTGCAGCAACAAGGTACTACGCTTACTGTCACGATCAGATTCCACCTTCATGGAGAACTGAACCTATTAATAATATGACAGACCTCAACCTTGAGTCAATTACTATTAAATCAGATTTCCCTAAGTTTTCAACCATTCAAAATATACCACTAGCTCTAATCTTGTGGGCTACTGTATGGGAAAAGCAGTCTAATGGAAAATTTACCCAGGTTAAAAAGGAAATCACTCTTAGAACAGTAGACTTAAGAAGACTGTCACACACTTGGTTCAATGGAACTTACACAAGTAATGGTGGAAGTACAGCTTGCTATGTCTTCAAGGGTAATAGTATGTTCTATTTAGGGGGCCAAGCTGAGTTGGTAGATAATACGCTGGCTTGGTGTATTATAGTTAAACCAGAACACTCAATGCCAACTGGTACTAGCATGGATATGTCATTCTGCTGGTCACTTCGATATTCAGGGTCAGGAGTCTAACATTTGTTGTAATATAAGAATAATGTCAAGGTGGAGATCATGTCTGTCCTGCTTGGGTAAGATTTGTGGCTGCCGTAAGAGTTCTAGTAAGGATAGGAGGGCTGGTGATATAAATTTCTCTGTATCAAATAATATTAACGTTGGAGTGACTACACAGGGTAAAAAAGATGACTTAAACAGTGTATCCGAACCAGGAAGTTACGGCCCCTTGTGTATCCTCAAGAGTGAAATAAAAGATGCTGAAAAGGCTTTGGAAAAGAGGAATTGAATAAGATTGGTGGAGTTGAAATTTGAAGATTTGAGAAAAGTAAATCGTTTTAATTTAGTTGGAAAATCTAGCGCTAGAAAAACCAATGTGGTCGTCGAAAATAAAATCATGATTAAAAAATTCAGATTGAGCCGGTGGGATTTCGGTTCACGGAAAAATGGTCGGAAATCTGATCATGCTCATTAGCATAAAAATGGTCGTCGACACGCTAGTTGCTATACTACTAGCTGTTATTAATATTGTCACCTGTTCACAGTGCCTGAGCAACTAATAAAATTTTATTCTTCAGTTTGATGTTACTTTGCATTTAATTGTGAAGAAATTTGACTCATAACATGGCATAATTTCCCTTTTCATCATTTAGTTGATTGATCGCTTAAACAAATATGGGATCTGCCTTCATCCAAGAAAGAAGTACATGTTACTTGATGATATTGGTCAACGTTTCCTTGAGCGTGCTGTGGAACTAGTGAAGTCCGGATACAAATTTGTATTTGTATTGGACAATATCGATTGGGAGGAAAGGGTCCATGACATGAGGAAAGACAATCAAAACATGAGTGTGCATGCTGTGGCAACCACCATTGTCTTCAATCGAGTCCCTGATGAGAAATTACCAGATTCAGAACCACAGCAAGATCTACGAAAGTGCAATGTTCATCAGTTGGTGAAGCTTACTGCCTCAGAAATAGAAAGTATAAGAAAGCGGTATTGCAGGTTTGTTCAAGATCTTCTGTTTGAACATTTTCCTTTTTTCAGCTCCTACCAATCCAGCTTGCCTAACAACAGCACATACTGTCGTTATTCTGATGAAATGGCAATGAAGTCAGAAACCATTACTATGCCAGTCCTGATGAAAGACAAAAAAAATATGCAGAGTGTGTAGATGTGCTGGATAAATTAGAAGATTGGACGCATCAAATATACTTTGCTGCTGGATTGTGCCAATCAAGTGAATCAACCCCTTCTTCTGATTCAATTTGTGCTCCGACCCTACCTGCATCTTCAAGTTCGGTTCCTGCTCCATCCCTACCTGCAGCTTCCGGTTTGTTTTCTGCTCAGTCTCTACCTGCCTCTTCTGGTTCTATTCCTGCTGTACAATTAAGTTCTAGACCTGACCAACCTGCCTCACATATCCCACCTACTTCATCTGGTGAAGACCCATTGCACGGAGATAGAGTTCCTTGTTTTGGTGACCAGCTTACTAGGGTCCGTCTTGCTGGTGCAAAAGACCTTCATGCTGGTTGCCATACAGCTAGACAACGTTTAGATCACCTGTATCCATTCTGCATTGTTGACTGGCATACCAAGAGGAGCTACTTAAAGGTAACATGCATGAACTTTTTCATACTTTGATACATAAGCTGCAGCCTAAGTGAGTCATGAACAACTCATATAAACAGTCAAGTTTCCTTAATTAAGTAACAGTTTTTTTACTAGCTTTTATACATCTGAGCTTATTACGAATAAACGGACCTCATGGTTTTATTTTGTGTAAAGGTCAATTTATTCGTAATATATAAGCGTAAATAAGGTATAAATTAAAGCTACAGTAGTCCAAAAGAATCTGTTACAGTACTTAATGAAACTGACTGTTTATACGAGTTATTTGTGATTCGTTTAAGCTGATTTTCCACTTCGCCCGTATCATACCGAAACGTACTGGTGAGCATGCGCAGATTGAAAAGAGATTTATAAATCCATGTACTTCCGGGTGTGTTCGCATATCAAAATAAAAAGCTTGTCGCAAGTCAACTTTTTGCATACTACGGAAGTACTAACCAATCAACAGTCACAAAATTTTGAAATTAAAAAGTTTTTGATATGTTTCGGTATGGTACGCTTGAAGTGGAAAACCAGCTTTAGGCTGCAGCTTATTTAAGCTGAGACGTATGATAACTATTTCCAGCTAGACTGTGGGCAACTCAAATCATTG
The DNA here is from genome assembly GCA_902702795.2 of Paramuricea clavata. Lineage (NCBI taxonomy): Eukaryota > Metazoa > Cnidaria > Anthozoa > Malacalcyonacea > Plexauridae > Paramuricea > Paramuricea clavata. Next base: position 8,160 of record CACRXK020012245.1, read on the forward strand.
CTCTTTTAAGCTGGAGTAATACGAGCAACAAAATTGGTGCAAATTGCAACAGAATCTGATTTCAACGCATGTTAAGTAGAAATGTTGACACATGTTGCCTACTGATTTGTAGCCTGCGAGCAGGCACCCAGAGAGCCTGCTCGCAGGCTATGTGATTGCTAATGTATGTGTGAACATTTTCAATTAACATGTGTTGAAATCAGATTTTGTTGCAAAGTTGCAGCAATTTTGTTGCCCGTATTACCACAGGAGGCCCAGGCTCGATTTGCCAGCGCCCGCCTGTGCCTTCCTTATAACGAGGGAAGGAAGGAAACATTGAGACCAAAATAGCCCAGACTTGGCATATGTCACACGAAACTATCCTCGATTATTCGCCTTTAATGCATTCCTTTCACGATTAATCGACATCCCCTGCAAGAATGATACCGTATAACTCTCAAAACAACGATGCTTTAATCAAAGAGCTTAAATTCGCTCTGAAATCTGTGAGGGAATAACAAAATTCGGCCAAAATATATGCGTGTGCCGGGTTTGCTGGACAAAAAGCGGAAGTCGTTGAACAACTCAAAATACACTCAACCCTGATTAGACGACGAATATCAACAAACATTTCAAATTTTCTTAAACAGTACTGTAATAATTTCAATCATACAATCAAAACTATTCACAAACATTATAAAGTGTAAATATTACTGCATGTAAATATAACTGTAGTACGTACGTTAATATGTATAATAAATTGTATTTCACATTGTTAAAAAAATTTGAAATGTTTGTTGATATTCGTCGTCCAATCAGGGTTGAGTGTATTTTGAGTTGTTCAACGACTTCCGCTTTTTGTCCAGCAAACCCGGCATGCGGATATATTTTGGCCGAATTTTGTTATTCCCTCGCAGATTTCAGAGCGAATTTAAGCTCTTTGATTAAAGCATCGTTGTTTTGAGAGTTATACGGTATCATTCTTGCAGGGGATGTCGATTAATCGTGAAAGGAATGCATTAAAGGCGAATAATCGAGGATAGTTTTGTGTGACATATGCCAAGTCTGGGCTATTTTGGTGTCAATGTTTCCTTCCTTCCCTCGTTAAAAGGAAGGCACAGGCGGGTGCGGGCAAATCGACCCTGGCCCTCCTGTGGTATTACTCCACCTTTAAGGCCCATTTACACTTGCAATTTCTGCTGCGATTTTCTTCTGATGCATGTGAACGAGTAAATGAGTTATGAATGTTTTGAGTATATACCTCACTGATGTACCCTCATCTGAACATTCATAACTCAGAAGAAAATTGCAGGATTAAACAGGCCTTTACATGCCTCAAAATGGCAGAGCTTAACTGGATCGACAAATATTCCCCACTTTTTTCACAGGGCTTAACTCAAACTTTCCAAGTTGTGTTTCTTTCATTGAGTCTTTAAGCCCTTGACAAAAACAGATGTGGTTTGGGCATCGTTGGGTCTTAACTTGAAAAGGGCTTAACTCAAAGATTACTTACCTCATATACCACACTTGCTGTATCTTATGTGTGGTAGTCGTGTTAAATTTTCTGTTGTTAACCCGAAACCTACTTTACATGTACATGTTAAAGGGGGGGTCCAAAGTCCCCCCCCCCCCACGGCATACCAGTCAGAATGGCCATACTCATAGCAGGTGTAATTGACTGACCATGTAATTCTTGTGTTACCATAACATGTTTGCTAATGTGCAGTAAGATTATTGAGGCACTTTGATGTTATTGTTTTTAGAGTGTGTTTAAAAGATTATACAAGAGTTCTGCCAGAGAAAAAGGTACCATCAGGTATTTTAGAGAGAAGTTAAACCGGCGCAATGTAACTCTTGATGTGAAACATTTTGAGGACTGTGAACAGTTGTTCATGAGCATGGGTAAATGTTTTGTTGTAGAAGCCCTTTTGGAATTTTTCCAAATGACTGACACAAAGCAAAAACCTTCTCAAAATGCTCCCAATTCTCTGGATGAAGAACAAAAGGATGTGTACATCATCACTACAGTGGAAAAGTTCCTGGATGAGTATGTGTTTTCTGCAACAAATGATGGAGACGATGCATGTATGAGAGACAGTGTGCTATCATATTCAGTTAACCTGATGGCTTCATTCTTGCTGCTGGCTGATTTAAAGAATGCTGTTAAATCTGGTAATGGAGAATACTTGGCAGTATTACGAAAGCAAGCTGCTGGTACATTTCTTCAGTATTCCTGGCTACAAGAGTTTGCCATAGAGATGTTAATAAACATCCTTCAGTGTCAAGTCTTGCTCACTGAAGCAGAGGCACATCAATGTAAGTGGGCCGCAACTGTAAATTGGCATGGCAGTTCTGGTAAGAACATTGAAATAGACCTGTTCCAAGAGAACCAGAACAGCGAGATGAAAAAACTGATAAAGTCTATGGGAGCTAACAAGTCGGAACAAGCTATTTCGCAAGCAAGTAAAGCATGTGGAGGTGTTAAAAAGATTGTTCAATCTTACGAAGAGCATGTGAATATTCACCGAAAGTCCTCTTCCCATTCACATAAGTCTACTTTGAATGATGAAACGGTCATTCTTGGAGACTTGAGGGATTTGAGACCTTTCAAGAACGTAATTGGTAGAGAATTTGAATCATTTCAGGATATTTCTGCTAATCCAATGAAGAAGTTTGATAGTGCTAAATTTCAAACTTGGATTAAATGACACACCAAAAACATATTATTACATTATCCTGTTTTTGATAATGATGATGAAGATGACAGTGAAGATGACAATGAAGATGTTTTTGATGATATCAAACAATAATTAACAGAACTTTGCAAATTTCCTAATTCTAATATTCCAGTGCAATTTTAATATTCCAGTGCAATTTTAATATTCCAGTGCACAATGTAATTTTAATGTTTCAATATTGTCCATCTTTCAATGTTAAGCATAACTTGAATAAGTGATTTCAATTATCCAAAAAATAAAATCCCAAGAGTTTGATCGAATTGTTTCAAAGAGTTAACAATGTATTCAATTCGGTTCATTGAATACATTATTAACAATTTTGCCTTATCCTTAAGGCATGAAAAAGATTCAACTCACATATAATTAATATCCATTTCAGTCTTAACATTGATAGGGACATAAGAAGTAAATGTAAATAAATTTATCTAACATTAGTGTATTATAAAACAAGCTAATAACAAACCATTAGTCATGTTTTAGCTTGCTAATCTGAGTTTAATAAATGAATGCAAAGCGTGACTCCTGATGAAGACACTAGACTGGATTCTCAAAACATTGGGTGTGTGACTCGACTTTGCATTTATTTATTAAAACCAGAGTAGCAAGCAACTGATATTATACCAGGTTGCTGAAAACTCACAAACAAAACATTGATTTATAGAATGTATTAAAGTTTATAGTTCCTGAAAGTCTTCAATTAATTGTTGCAAGCACTCTGAACACTCACAGGCCTTCTCGCACACACTGCAACATAGGTGTAGTGGATTTTTTTTCTCGTCATATAAGTAATCAAGTGACTTCAGGAGTTCTTTTCTCAGGCATTCTTTATTTTGATGGCAAAATCCCTGTTATTATAATACAGTATGGCATCAGCTGGCCTCCCATCCCTACCTGCTCTTCCTGTCTCTTGAAAATACTGCTTTACAGAACATGGGGGACTTATATGTATAACTTGACGGATATTTGGTATATCCACACCCATCCCAATAGTGACGGTTGCAAACACCACACAAACAATGCTATTAGTTGAGCACATCTGACGTAATATTCCAACTTTCATCTCTGCAGTTTGAGGTGCATGGAACTGTGCAAATAGTCTATTATCTGGTATGGCATGTGCTCCTTCTGGAAAATACTGCTTGTGGCATAGGATTGACTCAAACAACCTATAGGCAAAACCACACCATCTGAGGGGTAGGTAAATTATGGTCAATGGAAAGTTCAGTTTTGATGTTAACAATTCATTGGATTGCATCAATATCCATTCCAGAACTGATGAACCGATATACTTTATTATTATTATTTATATTAGGTTGAACAGTTTAAGTTAGGATTAATAAGGACACTTAGGATTAGTCACGGACAGTAGATACATTGAGGGATACTGTGGGATAAAGTAGGATATGGGAGAAGACAAGATGGCGGCGTAAACAAAATGTAAGCTATTTCGAAAAGACAAAATTATAACGTTTAAAGACTAAAATATATTTGGCGACAAGGATTAAAAAGCTAAAACAAAAAGAAAACCAGTCACTACGCACTAATACACACATTCTAATACAATTCCGGCCTCTACACACCTCGTAAGAAGACAAATTCATCGGCCACGTAAGTGAATATATCGTGTTAATATATCATATAAACATCAAAACTACAATGGCTAGTGGCAATACACTTCACTTCGACCCAGATCTTCACCCAGACGATACTCTAAAAGCGTTTAATGACTTTATACAATCATTCTACCTACGCTACGAAGCACAATACCCTGATCCACCAAAAGTGTCTATTGACGCTGCAATTGAACGATGGAAACTGGCCAACGAAGAAGCCAAACCAACTCTGGAACAATACGATACGCTCAGGAATGAGTGGAGATCAAAAGATCGAGTTGCAAAATTTCTTGGAATGTTCTCTTCGAGACGAATGTACGCGGATTGGCAAGTTGCCGAACCCGATGTAACAAAAAGAGCACAGGCGACATGGGAGTATTTCGTTGCCCAAATCCAAGCATATTATAAGCCAACAGAAAACCTTACACTTAAGAATCACAAGTTTCGCACACTTACTCAAGCTACACAAGAGGCATTCCCTGCTTTCTGTAATCGTGTGTACAAAGAAGCCCAACACTGCAACTTCAAATGCCAAAATGATGACTGCACGGCAGAAGATACAGCAATACGAGATCAGATAATTATCGGGACAATCCATGACAAGATCAGAGAAGAAGCCCTCAAGAACTCTTGGGACTTACCAAAACTACGCAAAGAAGGAATGCAAATCGAAAGTGCAACTAAAGGGGTTAATGAGTTAAATAATGAGAACCCAATTAACAAAATGGGGAAATATTCTTATAAAAACTTGAAAAAGAAACAGCAAACAGGAAAACCACGAGCATGCTACTACTGCGGACAAGACATCAAAGCATCTATAATAGAACATGTCAAAACCTGTAGAGCGAAAACCAGCAAATGCAATTTCTGCGATACAATTGGACATTACGAGTCTGTTTGCAGAAAAAAGAAAGCTGTCAGAGAACTGACAACCATCAACCCAGAATCACAGCCTCGACATGAGGAAGATGCCGAAGACTCTGGTATCTACAACATCAACATCTTCAGAGTCACCGATACTAACCCATACCAACAACACCATACCAGTCTAAGAATGAAGGAAGATTTCAAAGTGCAAGTCATTGTCAACAATAGCCTTGCTACTGTCTTAGCAGACACTGGGGCAAGTATTAGTGTTTGCGGAAAGGCAGAAGCCAAACGATGGAATCTTCTTTCGAGAATGGTCAAAACCCAAGCTAAAATCAAACCATACAACAGCCCACCCATACCAATATCTGGCACCACCAAATGCGCCGTAACGTTCGGAAATTCATCCATCCCAGTAGAATGGCACATTATCGACAACCCCTGCGAACTGGTACTTGCAGGACGAATCGCAGAAGAGCTCGGTATCATAAAGTTTGACGCCAAACCAACAGTTTTTCAACCTGTACAAATGATACACTCGACTGACAATAAAGAAACACTGCAAAACATTTTGCAACAGTTCCCACAAAATTTCGAAGGCTTGGGGAAGTTGAAGAACCACCAAGTCAAGCTACATGTAGACACCAGCATCAAGCCAGTCACCACACCTGCCAGACCAGTGCCATACCACCTGAAAGAACGGGTCACAAAAGAAATCGAAAAGATGATTAAACAAGACGTAATCGAGGAACACCCAGCCACCAAACCAGCTCCATGGATCTCCAATGCCGTGATAGCGCCGAAAGCTGACGGAGCAATACATATGACACTTGACGCTCGTAACGTCAACAAAGCCATACAATCGTCGTCCAACTTACCCATCCCCCGGCAAGAAGACATCAAAGCCAAACTCAGTGGAGCAAGTGTGTTTTCAAAGATGGATTTCAAATCGGCTTTCTGGCAACTAGAACTGCACCCGGACTCGAGATATTTGACAGTCTTCCACGCAAATGACAAACTATACCGATATAAACGTCTCACCATGGGAGTAAAGCCTGCACAAACTTAATATGGCTCTTCAACCTTTGTTTGCAAACATCCCCCAAGCACACCTTATCCATGATGACATAATCGTGGCAACCACAACAAACGCAGAACACAACGAAGCAATCGAAGCCGTCATGAACGCCATATCAAACGCCGGTATTACACTAAACCCGGATAAGTGCACGTTCGGAGTACCAGAAATCGGATTCTGGGGCCTACGTATTGGATCAGACGGCGTACGACCCGATCCTGCCAAAGTTGAAGCTCTTGACCATATGACACCACCACAATCCAAGGAAGAGTTGACCAGTTTCCTGTGTATGATGCAGTCTAACTCAGATTTCATCCCCAACTTCGCTCAGTTAGCGGCTAAACTGAGAGAATTAACGAAGAAACACGCCAGATTCGTGTGGAACACAGAATACCAAACAGCCTACGAAGTCCTGATTGCGAGATTCAAGCAAAACACGCTGCTTCAATACTTCGAGATGAGTACACAAACGTTTCTATTTACGGATGCACACCAGACAGGGCTCGGGGCGATGTTAGCACAAGGAGACAGCATCGAGAACGCACGACCAGTGGCGATAGCATCGAGAACGACCAACGCAGCAGAGCAAAGATATCCGCAAATTGACTTGGAGGCACTCGCAATCGATTTTGCTTTGAGAAGATTTCGACAGTATATCGTGGGTTCCCCTACCAAGATCCAAGTGATAACGGATCACCAACCTCTCTGCTCGATTTTCAATGGAAAACGCCAAGGGTCCATCCGAACTGAAAGAATCAAGCTCCGCCACCAAGACATACGTTTTACCGTGACATATCAGCGTGGGAAAATCAACCAATCCGACTACCTCTCACGACATGCAAAACCCATTGAGAAGCTGACGCGCGAGGAACGGCAAGAAGCCGATGACCTCAACAACCTACTGTATATGCTTCACACCACCCCGATCAT
>CACRXK020012246.1:0-15364 GCA_902702795.2 Paramuricea clavata
ATATTGGACGGTGGTCTATCGCAAGATTTGCCATGTAATTCCGCGGCCCCAGACGAACCTAAAGTTCGTGTCACTAAAAAATCTGTCAACAGCTCGAAAGCAAAGGCTAATTACGACCTGTCATCGCCGCAATCGTTTGATAGCTGGATAGACAATCTAATTGAGTTTGAGGAAACAGCGTTACCGACCAAGGCGTCGGAAATGTCAATCGCGGAAGCTTTGTACAAATTAGAAGCATATGCAAAAACATTCCTAGTATTAAACTAATAGAGTACGATGGTAATCGCTTGACGTATGTCGAGTTTATTGAGCGTTTCAAGTTACATATTCATAACAAACCGCATCTTTCCGATGACGTAAGAATGGTTCAATTAAAAATGCATTTAGCTGGCAACGCAAAGCGCGCAGTGGGCGGTCTTGGCTCGCAGGGGAAAATGTATGCAACCGCGCTAAAAACTCTTAAAGAACAGTTTGGCCAACCCAGTGTCATCGCTAGAGCGTATATCAACAAATTAGTCGACGCGAGTGAAATTCAAAACAATGATAGACAGGCTTTACAACAATTGTCTTTCGATTTTGCAAATTGCGTAGCAACGCTGAAACAAATTAACCATGTCGCGGACGTCAATGCCACCGATAACCTCAGAAATATCATAAAACGACTTCCGGATCACATGATAGATCAATGGAAAGCTGTAGCCTCAGACCTTAGAGAAAAGGGAGAGACCCCGTAGCCTCGTTAGAACATATCAGCAAATTCCTGAAGAAACGTGTTAAGGCCGAGTTTGATCCAGATTTTGGCGATATACCAAAATCAGGGTCCCAACGCCCCTGAGAGAGGAATTCATTCGAACCAGAAAGAGAAGAAACCCTCCAATATTATGTATGCTCTGAAAATCATCATGTGCTAGATTGCCCAACCTTTGCGAGTTGTTCCAGTGATGAAATAATTCAGCATGCAATAAATTCAACATGGCGGTTGGTCATGTTTCGGCGAGCTCCTTAGATAATCTCAATTTTCTTGTAAAGTGTGTGGATACGAATACGATAAAATCATTTAAGGATAAAGCTCACCTGATATATGAAGGAAATCGAATAAAGTGGACGCTGGACCTTGATTCACTCAAGTATTTTATCGAAAATATCGTTGGCCTTAACGGTAGGTGGAAATCACCTGGCGGTAAATCTAAGCAGTTTAACAGTACAAACGCCGATTTAAGTATAACTTGGCACCCCGGGAAACAAAATTCACTGTTATTTCAAGGAAAAGATGTCATAGTACTTAAGGATTTTGTAGTAAAAATGTTAGAAGAACCAAACATTGACAGTCCTAATTCGAATGCAAAGTTTTCGACTCAAACGGCTCATCCAGTTGCCGAACCTTGTGAAAAGCTGTGTGAAATCGTTGCAGATACTAAGGCTGCAATTGAGCCAGAGCTATATGTATCTAGTCATCATACCTGTGATTGTAACCCATGTGGAAATGACATTAAAAACGTCAAGCTAGACATTGAAGATTTGCAGAAACAAATTAGTTCTATTAACAATGTTATTGATTCTACAAATGGCATTATAAAGTCAATCAGTGAAATTTTGCTTCCCGGCGATGGCGGTGTCTTACTCATGATCGCAGAACTGAGGCTACGGTAAATGAGCTGTTTAAAATCATTGATGAGAAGAATAAAGTAATTATGGATCGTAATAATACTATTAGGGAACTTAGAACTAAATTATTAGAGGCCGAAAGTGAGAGAGACTCACTAAAACAACAAAAATACTCATTAGATACGCAAGATACGTCCCAATGTAATGACACAATAGAAAACCAACGACGCCTGTCGTCAAAAACAATACCTATTGATGAGACTACGGGTACAAGGCACGAGAATAACACTGATATTAGTCTGAATAATGGTAAATCTCATGTCTCTGCCTCTAACTCGGCTTTGCAAAATATCCCAGTGCCTGCTATAACAACTCTGAAGGCACTCACGACCATGTCTCTTGCGTTATCAAAAAATAATCCAGAAAATTGGTTAGGAAAGCAGCCTCTCTTAGAGGGAAAGCACAAGACATCTTGTACTCTCAAGTCTGCTAAGCAAAATATTTCACAAACATCTACCATGAAGACAACAGATGCTAGAATGACGGCGAACGCCATCAAGACCCCAATACAACCTACGTCAAAAAATACTAAGCATAAATGTCTCCCAGTAGATTGGATGGAGAGGTTACCTCTCATAGAAGGAAAACCTAAATTGCAACCAGTTCAGCGGCCAAATAATATCAGCTGCCCGGAATCGTATAAGAATGATAATTATTTTTTAAAGCTCAATTGGAAAAAACGGACAAGTTTAACACGCAGTCGCTGTCACAAGCAGGACTGGATCAATCACCTGAAGCTTGTCCATCGCACTATGAAACGATAAAAATGCCGATTCCGACAAGAATTACTCATCGACAACAACTATTTTCTAAAACCGCGAGCACCACTCCCCACATTAATACGCTTTATTCTGATAGAAGAAGGTCCCATGAGCCTACGAACTGTATCAAGATATCTACCGATATAAAAACGAATAAACAGACTGTTCCTTCATTATTTTAACTAATGCTTGCCACATTCTGAATAAAATGGATGAGCTCAGCTCAGTTGCGGAAATTAATGATTCTGACCTTATATTAGCCTGCGGAGCAGGCGCTATTTAGGGAGGAGTGCGATATGTATTTCTGAGACCTGGCTAGATCCCAGCATATACGATGGAGTTATATCTATTGGATCTAACTATACTCCGTACCGAAAAGATAGAGGAACACCTGGCGGCGGTTTAATTACTTATGTTAAAACTGCAATACCTTCTAGCCGCTTGTTTGACATGGAAGAGGAAGGCAAGGAGGCTCTGGGGCTATTGTTGAAACCACAAAGACTTCCAAGGCCTTTCAGTTGCATTGTTATGGTTGCAGTCTATTATCCCCCAGGTCAAGCGGCTATAAATGAGATAACTATGATTAATTTATCTTACTAATGGAATCGACTTTATTCTACAAAGCTATCCCTATGCTTGAATTATAATCGCTGGAGACTTTAACAAAATGAAATTAGGAACATTATGTAATTGTTTTGATTTGAGGAAAATTGTTAAGAAACTAACTCGCCAGAACAATACTTTAGATCAGATAATGACTAATATGTCGCCACTGTTTCAAGAAGTGCAACATCTTCCTCCCTTAGGTCGATCGGATCACCGATGCCTCCTTTTGAATCCAAAACATCGGAAGAGTACACGCCCAATAACTAAAACAGTTCGATCGATGAAACGTTCAAACTTAATAGCTCTCGAGCTAAGACTAAGCAGAACTGTCTGCGATGCAGTATACGAAGCAGAAGACGTAGATGACAAAGTCTCAATTTTTAAGGTCAAGCTCTAGACGGATGTATGCCTCTGAAATCCATACGCCTACATCCCACGGATAAACCTTGGATGACTCCGAACATTAAAGCAAATATTAAGCTTAGACAACGGGCTTTTACTCGTGGCAATATGTCCCAGTATAATCTGCTAAGTGCATAAGTAGAAGATATGATTAGGAAAGCCAAATCAAATTACTATCAAAATAAAGCTAAAACATTTCGCACGTCTGACCCTGCGAAATGGTACAAAACAATTTATAATCTGTCCGGAGTAAGTAGTCAGCATGAAGGCCTAACAGTAAACTCCATGGGTAGCGAGGCCGCTTTAGCAGACAAATTTCAAATATCCTATACTGAACCATGGAAATACCTAATTACAACAAGTATTCCCCAACTAGATGAAGTTGAGTCACTTCTCAAAAACTATCCTCCCCCTCTACCTAGTATTGACCAGATTAAGAGTGTCCTAAATCACCTTAACCACTCGAAAGTAACGGGAGCCGATGGTGTTCAAATATGGTTACTTAAACGATTCTCTAGCATTCTAGCGCCGATTGTTCATGACATCATTACGGCTAGCATTACACAGTGTAAGCATCCAAGTCATTACAAACATGGCCTGGTCACACCTGTGCCTAAAGCATACCCACCAACTGACGTTAGTAACGATTTTAGACAAATCTCTGTTTTGCCACATATTGGGAAAATCCTAGAGAGAGTACAACTACAACTCAATCAAAATGACATCATACTACGTCCCAGTCAACATGGTTTTACTAGTGGCCGCTCTACTACATCGGCTCTGATATCCATCACACAGCCATGGTTTAATGCTACTGACAATACCTGCCATGACAAAGCAGGCATCCATGCCCTCTTTATCGACTTTAAAAAAGCCTTTGATCTAGTTGATCATGGGATCCTGTTGAATAAACTTAGATTGATGAATGTTATAATAAATGCTTCTGGTTGTGGGTCAAAAGCTTCTTATCTGGTAGAATTCAGCAGGTCAAGATAAATCAAACACTTTCATCGATCGAGGGTTGCTCAGCTGGAGTACCGCAAGGATCTGCTCTTTCGCCGACTCTATTTAATATCCACATTGACGACTTAGATACGAGTGTTCCTGAAGATCTTGAGGTGAGCACATATAAATATGCCGATGACTGCACACAAAGCGAATGCATCATGAAGGGAGAGAGTAGCAACATGCAAAAAGTCTTAGACTCCGTTCAGAACTGGTCAAACGCTAATAGAATGAAGTTGAACGCAAAGAAAACGAGAGATATATAGATTTGCTTTGGGAAATCTATCCCACAGCCTCCCAATCTTTATATCGGGGATGTTATGATCGAAAGAGTTAATTCATTCAAGTTACTTGGTGTTAGCTGTCAAATTAACATGAAATGGAATTCTCACATCAAAGAAATTACTCGTAAGGTAAACAGGAGACTGTGTCATCTAAGGCAGTGCAGGAAGGCTCACCTTCCTACTGAAGTAGGGTTGGCAATTTACTGCACCAAAATTCGTCCACTACTTGAATATGCCGCACCAGTTTGGGGTGGCCTACCTCACTATTTAGTGAACGACCTTGAGCGTATTCAAAGGAGAAGCGTACGTATTATTGGTTTACCGGTCAATACACTTCCACCGCTTAGTGAGAGAAGAGATAAGCTAACTCTTCGAGAAATGGAGGCAATTACTCAGGACGTAAATCATCCCTGTCACCACCTTGTCCCTATCGCACAGAAGCATGACTATTCCATTAGAACTAAAGAAAGAGGTTCTAATGTAGGTCGCATTATTTCCAGAACCGAAAGACATAAATCATCGTTTATGCCTCGGGCAGTTAAACTTTTTAATAATAAACTTTAAATTACTACTGTAATATACGGTTCTGTAATTTTAGGCTGAATGTAGGTTGCATTATTCTCTGAACTGAAGGACATAATCGTCGTTTGTGCCTTTGGCAACTGAACCTTTTTAAAAATACAAATTTTTATTGTAATATAGATGGTTTTATAATGTTTATGAATTTGTAAGTCCACTGTATTTTTTTACTTAAGGTGGATTATTATTATTAAAGCTTTACATCAACCAGCGACTTTGTTTCTCCTGTTTAAATCGAGGTCACGTAACGAAAGATTCTAAATCGAAAGACAGGTGTGGCACAAATGGATGTTCGTATTCCCACCACCGCCTACTTCATGGAGGATCCTTGCCAAAATCACCTGCTCCACGCATAAATTCAGCAACATCTGCCCTTCATAAAGACAGTATCATGCCTGTGGTGAGGGTTCGGTTTAAGTCTGCGAACGGGAAACTCGTGAAGGAAATGTTCTCGTTGACAGTGGCGCTGGCACCACCATGATCCGTAAAGAATTCGCAAGAGTTCTCGGTCTTCAAGGAAAAAAAGAAAAAATCGATATAGCAGTCGTCGGCGGTAAAATTATCACTCAGAGGGACAGTCGTAGAGTTAAGCTATGGATCTCCCCCCTAAACGGGAATGAGTCATACCCAGTCGAAGCACACGAAATGGACCATACAATTATTAATGTTCCAGTCCTCGACCGCACCTGGCTAAAGTCGTTTTACCACCTCAGTGATATTGAGTTCCCTCACCACACCGGTCCAGTTGAACTAATACTCGGGGTCCAGTACATTCATCTCCATGCTGAAAGTGAATTTCGACAAGGCCTGCCATTTCAACCTGTCGGTGAGAAGACAAAGCTCGGATGGCATGTCATTGGTCCAGACAACGCGAAAGAATCAATTGCCAGTTACTTAAATTTTGCAAAGAAAATCGATCTGGAAAGGTTTTACGACTTTGAAACCCTAGGAATTCGTGCACCGGACTGCATCTGCCCTCAAGAAATCATGTCTCGGGATGGAAAAAAGGCAGTTGAACTGTTTGAATCTTCCGGCGACAGGCTAGACGGGCGATTTGTCATTGTTCTTCCGTGGAAGAAAGATCCTACCCAGCTTCCTAACAACTACCTTCTAGCCAACGTCTAATAAAAAATCCAGTGCAAGCAAAGACCTACACTGATGCTATCGGAGAGTACGAGAAGAACGTATGCGCACGGAAATTGAAAGAAGAAGGAAAAGATTACAAAGGTCCTGTCTATTACCTACCACATCACGGAATATATCGTCCAGAAAAGAAAAATACGCCTTTGAGAATTGTGTTTGATCCAGCCTGCCTGTATAAAGGAGTTTCGCTTAACTCATTCTTGTATAAAGGTCCCTGTCTCATCGGAAATCTGTTGGGAGTCCTGCTTCGTTTTCGAGAAGAACCAGTCGCGTTCGCTGGTGACATTTCCAAGTTGTTTCTGCAGATCCTTCTACCTGAAAGAGATTGCCACGTCCATCGGTTTCTGTGGAGAAGCATTGACAGAACACAAGAGCCATCGATTTATTTCCTCCTTCACGTAACCTCGGTGACAAACCCTCCCCAGACATGGCAAGCTTTGTAATGCTGAAGATTGCAGAAGAAAACAAAGAGAGTACACCTGAAGCCTCAAAGATCCTAGAGCGAGATAAATACGTTGACGACATATTCCATTCGTGTCCTTCAACACAAGATGCCATTCAGAGGATGAGAGAAATCGGTGAGATCCTCAACGCAAGTGGCTTCAACATTAAAGAGTGGCATTGCTCGTCCAAACAATTGCAAGAAACAAATGCGGAGGGAAACAAGAAAGAAACAATGCCCATTGATACAAATCCCCATCCGACCAATCCAGTTCCTGGAAAGGAAGAAGAGAAGCATGAAGCAAACGATGTTAGTTTAGACAAAGAAAAGGGCGTCAAAACCCTCGGTGTTTCCTGGAATCCAAAATATATCTAATATCTACTTTCAAATTAAATTCAAACGGACAGACGTCTACACGAAGCGAACGATCCTTTCGAACATCTCGAGATTGTTTGACCCACTTGGTTTGGCCGCTGCTGTCACAATAAAGGCGAGAATAGCGCTTCAAGAAATTTGGAAGATGAAAAATATTGGTTGGGATGACCCATTGCCTACCAAGTTACAACTGGCGTGGGAGAAGCTGTTCGGCGAAATAGAAGATCTGACGACCGTACAGTTTCCGAGGTGCCTACAACACAAAGATTCGGTTGGTTTATCAGAGTTGCACGTATTCGCTGACGCAAGCATCCTTGCGTATGGAGCCGTAGCTTACGTTGTTTGGTCACGCACAAATGGGATAGAAGTCCATCTCATATCAGCCAAAGCGAGAGTTTCACCCCTCTGTCAGACCACCATACCCCGATTGGAACTTATGGCAGATTTGTTGGCATCAAGACTAGCGAAGACCGTGTGCGACGAGTTTAAAATCAAACCCAGCGAGGTGATATTGTGGTCAGACTCGATGATTGTCCTAGCTTGGCTCCGTTCAGAATCGACCTCACTTCAACCGTCTGTAGGCGTGAGAGCAGCAGAGATTCAAGCAACGTGGGAATCTGGCACTTGGGAATATGTCCCGACTGACCTAAACCCTGCAGACGACCTTAGCAGAGGTATTCCCGTCACGAAGGTTAACGAGCGTTGGATGAACGGTCCTTCGTTCCTCAAAGTTACGCACGACTCACTACTTCCTTCAGTGTTTGTGACCAAAGCGTCGTACCCTAAAGCCTTTTTGTGGCAGCAGAAGTTTCTATTGTCTTTGCTGGCAAGGTGCAGTGGCCACACTTGGACCAACTGAGCGATTTACGACGCCTGCTATTCTTATGCTCGAATCCTTCATCGAAGTCCTCGTCTCAGAATGACTCACTCTTGCGGAATCGCTTTGTCCCACTGCCTGCTTCAACTATTTTCGTTTAAAACAGGTTCAGACTGATACGGTAACACTTCACCTAACCAGTTCTCGTGAATTTCGCCCATATAGAAAGCCTAGATCCGGCGAAAATTCTTCACAAAAGTTGAAACTGATCAAAAACAGCGACAACGTAGCTGTTTTGCCTCTCCCCTGCCAAGGACGTCAGGGGCTTCAAATTACATGAAATAAAACTTTCAAAATGGCGGGCGATATCCAGTTTAGGACAAATTCATTCGTTCTTTACTACAAATTAGGATATTTTCATCGCAAATGAAATACATATCCTGACTAAGAGAGAACGCAACAAGGCAATAAAAAAGTCCATTGCCGATGTCATTTACATAAATAGGAGAGCAAAGTTATTTTCATGCGAGAATTGTATAATTTGAAATAATTTTATTTTAAGCTCACAAAGTTTACCGTAAAAAGCGGCTTAGGTTTATGAATATGTTGTTGAAATTTACATTAAATCGAAGCTTATTTTACGCATAATAACACACCTAACATATACATTTGCGAAATTGATAATTTTGTAATTAAAAGTACCTTTTGCGGGTTTTTTTATTAATCGTGTAACCATGACCACCACTTTAGATACTTCATGTTTGGAAAATATAGTCGTTTTGCCACCAAAATTAGGGGTCATAGCATTCATGTATTTCTAGTGCAATTTTGGGTTTAGGCACCCACTGGAACCTCACGTGAAGTTAGAACGTGATTAGTTAACTATCCGGCTAATTACATTTTCTCCGACTAATTAATAACTAATATAATTACAGTTAAGTGTTTAACTGCAGCAGTTAAAATCAACTATATATGGTAAACTTTAACTGTGTTTTGATACAATCGGTCCAAGAAATTATTCAAAAACAAAAATATCGGGGTGGGTAGTGTTACACACACCTCCGGTTGCAACGCCGTTGGATTCAGTGTGGTCATATTTGATATAGCGTTTGAAAAATGCAGGGAATTACCTTCTTTAGCAATATCTTTTCAGTGGCACGTCCCATGATTTCACCAACAAACCAACTGAAAATACAAAATGTGCATGTCAAGGGCAACGAGCGCACAGTACATTCTGAGAACGGGTATATGTATAAAGTAAAAATAGTAAACTAAGCTAGAAACTTACAAATTGGTTCCTAAGACACCTGTTTGCAATTGGCTCACATAATTTACTGGAATATCCCCTGTCCTCCTATAAAAGTAGGAGGTATATTTTTTAAAACTTCATATTAAAAGCTGGTTCGCTATTTGAGATAACTGTTCTATAAGCATTGCAACGTGATCGTTTGAAACCATTAAGCCAGGGTCCTCTGGCTCACAAAGGTCGCTACCAACCTGCACGAACAACTTTCATTATTGGTCGACTAAAACTACGAAATGCAATACAATTAAAGAATTTTTTTTTAAAGAAAGAGCGAGTCACAACATGTATTCTCGTGTAAACGCTGTGCAGATACTGAACTGTGTTTTAAACTGATAGTTTGAATTTGTCGCTACGAAAAGGTTGTTTAATTTAAAACACGCGTACGGAACAGTTGTTACAAATAATAATACAAATATATTTGTTTGTAAAATGTACGCAGAACAAGAAGTTAAACTTTACACTTGTACTTCGATGATGAGAGAATGCAATTTCAATTCTTACCCGTCTTTGTCCTTTGCAATGTACCAATTTTCACCTTTACATGCAATAATCGTAAGCTTGTCACCCTGGTAAACAAAGATAATGAAAAGCATGCAGTCACGGGATAACGTTAATGTATTATTCCAAAAAAATTACAACTTAACTAAAAATAGATCCACAATTTTCAAATTCGGTCAGCTGTTTTTATTACTTAAATTACTGAAAACGCGTTGTCAGTCTGAATATTAAAAATGTCACTACAATCACGTATCTAGATGCATTGTCCAGAAAAAGTATATACGTATAATGCTCTTGCCAAATTCAATTTTACCAAATTCAATTTTCCAAATTAACGAGGTTCGGTGGGCATCCGCGTGCAGCCATTGACAACGATGCTAACCAGCCTGTAGCCAGAAATTTTAATAGTAGCAATCAGAGTGTTTCATATGTGAAAATATTAGCCTTTTGTTTTATTTCTGGAAGCAATAATAGCCGCAAAAGACATGGAATGTGCCTCGTTTCCAATGTTACTAATAAACTTTTTGCCACGTTTAGCTTGACAATACTTTAAATTCTCACTATATTCAATAATTATCTCATACTATTATATCATTTGTATTTGTTGTAGTTTTCAGTGTATTTTTATTAATTTCATTTTAGTCGATTTACTCGATTCTAATTGGTTAAAAATCGTGCCAAGTAATCATTAATCGGCACGAATACGACCTCGCGTTCATTTCGTACGCTAATGTGAGTGCAGAAATTTAAGCCCAAAATCAAAATAAATAACGTAAAAATTTATATTTCCTGAGCTCTCATTTTGCAATGAGTTCTTGAGCAGAAGAGAATGATGGAATAAAAATTATTCAGTGTTTACAGGTATTAATTGAAAATTAATGTCAGAAAATTGCTCTCAAAATTAAACACAAAGGCACGGTCATATTGCGGCAGTACATGCTTGGATACGTTCACACAATGTTTCTCGTCACGATCGTTTGTTGCTCGTGTAAAATTGACAATATTGTGCGATTTTTCATGAATAGCTCTCAAACCGTGCAATTTCATGTGCCAATACATTTGCAATGTGATTTACTTTTTATGTTTACACTTTATTTTGACTAAATCAATCTGAGTGGTTTTTCTGGTGTCGCGCGGGGTAATCGCTTTTATATTCGCTAGTATACTAGAAAATACATGCATGCAGAAACCCTCGCCTTGCTGACAAAACCATTTTATTTTCCGAACGTGAAGTATTCAAAGTACGTAGTTTTCATGGTAACACGATAATTTTTCGTCCCTAAAAATATCACTTTTAATTACAAAATTATCAATTTCCCAAACATATATATGTTAGGTATGTTATTATACGTAATATATATATATATATATATATATATATATATATATATATATATATATATATATATATATATATATATATATATATATATATATATATATATATATATATATATATATATATATATATATATAATTGAAGCTCATAAGCTTCAATTTAAGCAAAAATTCAACCACAAACGCTTCGCAAAACGTTTTAAAGGGTTCTTTTAATATAGAACTGAACTGCCTTTATCGGTAAACTTTGAGTTCGAAATAAAATGATTCCAAATTCTCGCATGCAAATAACTTTGCTTATTATAATAAAAAGGGTAATCAATAAAGAAACACTGAAATAATCATAGGCAGCCCACTAAACGATTGAATTTAAATTAAACTACAGTGAAATTATAAATTTAACGAAAATAATATGCTGTCTTGTTTCATATTTATAATATACGCAATGATCAGCTTTTAAAGTAATTACAATATATTAAAAGCAAACAATGCATCAATATTTAAAACAAACTTACCTTCGTTAACGTCGGCGCCTTTGCTCCCTTTATTTAGCAATTCTTCCGCCTTTATTTTATCAAAAAGCTTTTGAAATTTACAAAATCTCGCAAAAATGAAATATATTTGCAAGAAATCATCAAATCAAGAAATGTTTGCTATTTCGCTGTCGTCATGCAGCGTTATAACGCAAATTTTAAATTGGACCAATCAGTGTTGGCTATTCGTGACAGTCCGCTATATTATGAGTTCAGTGAGGATGACCACCCATCGTTGGTCACCCACGCCAGCGATCATTGATAAACTTTAGACTTCGCTAATGCTTTCGTTTCTCCGGGTGTATAAATAGCCGGGCGGAATTAGTACTCTCGCACGGCAATAATTTTCCCGATCCCCTGCCACTAACTTTCCGAAGATGGGCCGTCCCTCGAAACATCGAAGTTCTGCTTGTATTTCTCCGTTAGTTGTGTCCCTAACCTTGTACGCACTGTGTACCTTTTTTATATTTTATTTCAACTCTCAGTCTTCGTTGGTTAATTCCCTCAAGCAGTGGTTAATTAAAATGTGTTATGTAGTCTCTTGTTCTGCAACAGTGTTATCCCACAATTATTTGTGGCATACTCAGGTCCAGTCTTTCTAATTGTTTCTTCAGTGTTCAATGGACCATTTGCATTATAGACTAAATTTTGATCTAGACAAAAATTTCATCACAGCTTGAAAGAGCATCACAAAATTAGTAATATTCCAAAGTTTCGTTGCGAAATGTTGTAAAATGCGGATAATATAGCCTTGCGAAATTTGCAATTTTCAGTCATTTTGTATTACAAACGGGAAATTGATGCCCCAACACCCGATTGGGCTGTCAATTTCCCGTGCGCAATACAAAATGACGGAAAAACGGCAAACTTCCCAAGGCTATATTATCCGCATTTTACAACATTTCGCAACGAAACTTTGGAATATTACTAATTTTGTGATGCGTTGAAAGTTTTGTCTAGACTTGTTTAGATCAAAATTTAGTCTATAATGCAAATGGTTCATTGTTTCTTGAAAACTCACTCATGCATGTTTTATCCAAATTGGACTTGAAAACATCCTATTACTTATACTTGAGTACACTATACAAAATTGATAATACAATATAATTATATACAGATACTTCAATGAAAACATAGCACACACCTCTTTAAAACCGAGATCGTCGCTGTCTTCTACTTCAAAGTTATACAAAGCCACAACGTTTGGTCCCTAGAAATATACAGAAGGTTAATATTTAATGCGCAAATTTCTTGTATATAGGAAAAAGAAACAAACAGAAATAATCTGACGTTCTTTTTCAACAGTGTGCAACTTGAACGCAAAAAAACTCCAAATTACAGGTAGTTAATAAAGATTATGATTATCATCAAGCCGACGACGCGCAGCGACGTTCCCTGGCGAGTGTACTAATTTCGTTTGGCTATTAACACCGGAGAAAAAGAAAGCATTAGCGAAGATCAGGTGAATATTTTGTTCTCACTGCTGAGTAAATTGCGGGCGCTGACGAAAAATTATTTTAAAATTATTAAAATGAGCAAAAATAAGTTTTTGGGCTTTTTTAAATTAGTTTACTCAAAGGTTATGAGAAATTGCTTAAAATAAGATACTTTAATATTCTCTCCTTCCTCATCTTCCCTCCGCCTTCTCGTCCTCTTCTTTCTCCCCTCTTCTCCCTTTCAAATACCCCATTCGAGTATCCTCAAACAGCTCCATAGGCCTCCCTTAACACTCTATTGCGGTACCCTCAACCACCCCATTGGGGTAATTTCCTAACATTTATGTAGTCATATTCATGTAGTTAAACTTGTATTAAATGAACACAAGGATCTCCATGTTATAACCTCCTTCCCCCGTCCTAGACTGGGGCCACCCTTCCCTGTTGTTTAAAAGAAATAAAACCATGACGACAACAAGAGTGTCGCCTATACTATATTTGTTGATGGTGAGACTTACACCACAAATGTCAGAGACACGAGAAGGAATATTCTACTATTCCATATCTATATTCCTGCTTGAGGGATCAAAGTTGTATTTTTACAGGTTAGGGCTAAAATACTAGGTACATTTTCATTCGAAAATTATATCGAGTGAGATGTTCAAATTGTTAATATTTATTTAATGCTCACATCACCTCTACCTTATTAATATATGCGAGAACTTGCCGTTTACGCTTTAGACGATTGCACAATATTATCATACTTGTAACCGAGCCACGCGCAGACCGCGTAGGGCGATCGCGAAGCCCGCGGAGAGGGTACTAATTCCGCTCGGCTCTTTACACACGGGGAAAAGAAAACATTAGCGAAGTCTAAAGTTCATCAATAATCGCGGTTGCATTCACAGCCGTGCATGGGTGATCATCTAGTTGATCTAAAAAATATTGCTGTCTGCAGGAGTGAAGGAAGCAAAGAAGTTTTTGGAAATTGTGTCACACATTTTTCAAATTTTAATTAAATGAACGATAAGAATGGGAAGGGTAAGTTTGTTTTCACTGTTTATTTGTATTACTTTCCCTTCATTCTTGCTTGAAGGCCCTGAACATGTACATGAACATCCTTTCCACTGTATGTGGAAGTTTTTTTGAATTAACTTGTTTGAATTTGATTTAAAAGTTCAAAAAAAGGAGAGTTCGCTATTCATGACAGTCCGCCATATTTTTTAGATCAGTGAGGATGACCACCCACGGTTGGTGACCCACGCCCGCGATATTTGATGAACTTTAGACTTCGCTAATGCTTTCGTTTCCCCGGGTGTAAATAGCCGGGGGGACTAGACGTTTCAATTCAAAAAACTTCGAAAGATGAAAAATTGGGCAATGTTTATATCTGTGGGTTGCCTTTGTTATGAGCAGAACTGATGCGCAGAACGGACTTTTCAGCATCTTTAAATAATTTATTTACTCAACTTTTACGAAGATCCATGATGACCACCTGCATTTGATCAAAATTCATAAGACTCGCACGACTAGCAAAACTCGCACGCACGACTCGCAGATTTGCATGACTCGCAGACTCGCAAAATAGCCGACCTTGATTTACACTTGCTCCAAGTCTCTATTTCATTGTCATATCGATCCACTATAGTGTACATTACATGACGTAGTACGGAGGGGCGGAGCGAGAAAGAGAGACTTGTCAACTTCGGAAAATCTCGGTTCAAAACTGAACCGAAAATGCAAGACTTGCTTTAATTGTTTTCTGTCAGTGTTTATATGTATTGATCTAGCACAGTGTAAATAACATGAGTTCCATTATCGTAAATAATACAGAAAGAAATTGAAGGAAAACAATTAAAGCAAGTCTTGCATTTTCGGTTCAGCTTTGAACCGAAATTTTCCGAAGTTGACAAGTCTCTCTTTCTCGCTTCGCCTTCCCGTGCTACGTCATGTAATGTACACTATAGTGGATCGATACTATATGACAATAAAAGAAAGACTTGGAGCAAGTTATTATTTATTATTATTATTATTATTATTTTATTAAAACTTTATTTACACACGGTATTCTCATCAGGATTTAACATGCAACAAACTAAATTAGATAAATTACAAAAGTAGAACCACGCTAAAGTAAATAGAAAATATAATACCTGCTTTTCATGAGGGCCTGC
>CACRXK020012247.1:0-15364 GCA_902702795.2 Paramuricea clavata
ATCCATGCAATTAAAAATATCTATCAAATTAACTTCAAAAATCATGATTTGAGGAATTATATCTATTCAGGCAACCCATAATTTAGTGACAGGTCTTGGCAAGGTGAAAGCTGAAAGGAACCCTTAAGATGGGTGTACTACAAAACTATATTGACTGAAGTTTTGGAAACATTTAACTAAATTTTGAAGGATTGACTTGCAAACTGTGATTCAGTATCATGGAATTTTACACTTCTGGAGAAGTTGTGGCTCTGTTAGTGCCATTTCTTTCATTGTTTATATATCTTGCTTTTAAGCATTGCTCACTTATAAAATCTTTCAATCCCTTAGGGCCTGTTTATATGATCCCGCCTAGATGGGACAGGACGTTTTCATCCCGCCAAGACAGGATACTCGCCTAGTGTTTATATGGACAAAATACATTGCCGGGATGAAACCATTCGGTGCTTGACGTCATATTTTTGTTGCAATAAAGGCATTTACGCATGCCCAAAAGGGAAAAATTCATTCCGTCTAACCGGGATGAAGTGTTTATATGGGAATTTTTCATCCCGGCTAGGCGGGATGAAGTGTTTTTATATGGGAATTTTTCATCTCGCTTAGGCAGGATCTGTTGCCGAAATCCAGTCTAGGCGGGATAAGTGGCGGGATCATATAAAGACTCTTTAGCATTTGTATTACGAGCGGGATCTCGGTAAGCATCCCGTCCCGCCTGGCCGGGATCATATAAACAGGCCCCTAATCTCATCCCATGATACTGAATCACAGTTTGTAAGGCCCCATTTACATGAGACCAGGATGAAACCAACCTGGAATGAAAATTGAAATTGCATGTCAACATGTTTACATGAGACCAGTATGAAAATCACAAAATTTTCAATTTATTCCCCTTGTCAGACAATTTTCTTTTTTAGATGACTTTTGTTAGTATGTGTTGTTCACTTGTTCCAATGTCAACATTCATTCCAGTCTGAATTCATACTGATCTGAGTCAGTCGGCTTGGTCCAGCAGGCGGAATGACTTGAGACCTCATGTAAACATCTATTAGACATAATATAATGACCAAAACGAAATGGTCCCGGTTAATTGACTTCGTTCCAGTCTCATGTGAACTGGACCTAATAAAATCCTTCAAAAGTTGGCTAAATTTTTCCAAAACTTCAGTCAATATAGTTTTGTAGTACACCAAATTATGGGTTGATTGCCTAAATAGATATAATTCCTCAAATCATGATTTTTGAAGTTAATTTGATAGATATTTTTAATTGCATGGATTATTGGGTCATATTTTTCTGCTATTTAGCCTTAGTATTGTAGACTTTTTTTAAGAAAGGAAGTGCAAACAAGCGCATACAATAGCAATTCTTCAACTAGCTAATGGGCAACAATTTCTAAATAGCAAGGAAGCTGAATGACTGTATGGGTATGGATAGCTCTTTCATGGGCTCTGCTCAGTTTGTATGTTGTAACTTATGTCGAGCCATTGCAAGTGAATTTAACAAAGGCCAGTGAACAAAATTGACAAAAATATACACGATTTAGTTCCACATTTCAGCTTGGAGTTTGGTACTATTTCAATTGTCAATTCGACCTCGAACTTTGAAAGGTTCAAAACCTATCTGTCTCATGTTTGCTCACTCTATAATTTTGTATACGCAAAGGTTTTCATCATAACTTAATAACAAATTATAATTTAGGTTTTGGAAATCATTGGTTTTTTATCAGGAAGCAGTGCGCGCTAACACTCTCTTACAACATTTCGACGGCCATTTTTAACCACCAAATTAAACAGAGTATAGAAATAAAATAACACCCGAAATAAAGTTTTTTGTTACTTAAATCTTATCTTTAAGTTTCTTATAGTAGCTGAAAGTAACAAAAACATATAAATTTTACACAAGTAATATTTTATAAAGCAATAGTTTCAGCATACCTTCTGATGGGTCATATACGCGTAGCCATATTTGTTTACAATTAGAACGTCTTACCCCCCGCGAAGCCCGCATCACGGATGGGTCCGCTCGATGTATGGCCGTTTCTACGCCCTCTCTCCCTTCGCCCTGGTTCAAAATACTTAGGGCTGCTCGGGCACGATCGTGGACGTGACGTAATCAATACATACTGGTAATAACGCCTTACCCGAGGTGAGACAGCATATCAAATTCGACGATAGTTTGTCGCTTTATGCTGTCCCACCCCACGTAAGGAGGTAAGGCGTTATTGTCAGTATGTATTGATTACGTCACGTCCACGATCGTGCCCGAGCAGCCCTAAGTATTTTGAACAGTATCCGAAATTGAGGAGATTTTGGTTCCGTTCGTCGCTAAATTTGCCCAAGCTACGATCAAAGTCAATCTTTGTGACAAGATGTAATCGAATTTGTTTTGGCGTACGAGAAGTTTGAGCGGAGATATTTGACTTTGAAGGCGATGCGGTCGTGGCGCCAGTGATTAGCCTTTTACTGTTATATTATATATAGATGAGCACACACAATGTAGGCCACAGAAAATGTTACATCAACCGCTCTAAATGAGCTCATGGAGTAATTAAAAGAATGCAAAGGTATTATACTATCATGTCAACTATATTTTATTGTTAAAATGTATTTATTTGACTAATTTAAGAATGTTTTTTAAATAGTTTTGGTTGACTATAAATTTGTTTATAAAAACCGTTAAAACCCGCAACACCTGATCATTCATTCTGAGATTGGGCCGCTTGTGATCAGGCTTGGTTACAAGGCAAATTCGAAAAAAGTGAGCCCAAAATATTATTCTGCCGGCGCGACCGCCTAGCATCAAAGGAGTGTCCCTTCTGGTCCAGGGTGACCATTACTGTCAACATTTTGCACAATAGAATTGAATGTTTGTAACAACTTGAATATCACAATTAAAATTGTTCGGAAATGACATCTCGATAACTGTGGTGTACAAATTAACAATTTAAAATGTTATTGTTAATGTTTGTGGTTAGGGTAAGGTTTGGAAAAGTTTGACTGAGTGCGAATTCGAAATTTGGAATAGAAATTCAACCAATCTTTTGGACAAATAAACTGTTTTTCGATGTTTTCTTCTTGGGTCTTTGTAAGATACAATTCTTGGAAATTGAGAAATGTTCGATTGTCAGTCTAATGCTGAATGAACAAGTCACTTCGCAATGAATACTCTTTTCAACTTTAGATCTGTAATGAACAGGGTAAAAAATATTCGCGAATTAAACTAACTGTCACGTCACAAGAACGTCTTCAAGAAATTCTCGGAAATGCCAGCAATGCCAAAATCTTATGGGAATTCTTTCATGACAAACATAAGTTAGATGCAAGTAAGAGGTGACAAGGTAATCAGAAAAGCGCTCTGGAAAACAGTAGTACATGCAGACATTACGGGGCCGATTACATGGAGCACTTTCAACCCCAGGGTTGAACTCAGCCGTGTTAACCAGGTTGAAAATTTTTGCGATTACATGAACGATTTCAACCCCGGGGTTGAAATGCTATATATACGTTCCCGGCATTGATTCCCCGAAGTAAAAAAAGCAAAGCGGCTTCATGGCCTCCATTTTGTTTTCTTGTAATAAATAGTCACTACCACGCATGCTCGAATAACTCATGAATAATTTCAACTCTGGGTTGAAACGATTACATGACAAAATTTTCAAATTTCAATACAGCTATAGGGCTGAGTTGAAAATTTTGTCATGTAATCGCGCATTTGATTTTGATAGAGACATACAGTTTTGTAATAAGAATTAGCGAATTGAGCAAGTGACATTTTTGTGAACATGGACGTCAGATTGTCGAGGGGGCACTGGATTAAAAATTGTGTTTGTGTCAGTTTGTGGTAATGTTCAACACATCTGACAAAACATAAGATTTTGAAAGTTTTTTGCTTTCATACATGGGCATGCACTATGATGCAAAATGCTTCGAAAATTAGTTACACCAATTTTTGGGTGACGTCCGTGACAAAAACATCGATTGCTTAAGCTGACTATTATCACATTAGGCCTACTCGAGCTCGGATAAGGAAACTAAATAATAAAAATGCAAAAAATAGTGGTAATGAAAACGTAAATGGTAACCTAGCGCCCAGTTTCAATGGACCACTTTGGCGGTTTTGTGTTGATTGGAAACACGTGCTCGGGAAATCGGAAACTCCGACAAACATGGCGGAGCGTAATACAAATGCTATTCAAAATACACAAATGTTTCGGCCATTTAATAGATAAATTTGCTCGCTTTCGTTACGAAACAATAGTCAAAATGGAAAATATATCACGAGAATAGAAATTCAAAGCCATGAAGCTGCCGGAGCTCAAAGCATACTTACAAAATCGACGAATTACTGTTAACAGTTACCTCAAACCAGGACTTGTAGCTATTGCTTGTGCCGTCGAAGAAACGAGTCTTCCATTGCTTTTTCAAGTCAATGAAGCCCAAGACCAATTAAATCTAAGCCGTAGTAGTAGTAGTAGTATAGAACTTTATTTATCCACGCTGACCCCGTCAACCGTAACTGATTTCCACAGGGGGCGTGTGCCAGAAATTATTTTACATGCAGAATATGATAATGATAAGCTAAGCTATTTACAGTAATATATAAATTTAAAAGATATAACAAATGTTTTGAGTTATTTACAGGTAAATTATATTTACAAAGGTTACCAAGCACTAATGTGAGCAGCGATTTTATTTCAAAAGGAAGAAAGTGACTTGCTTTCCCTAATTTCTTTTGATATATGATTCCAAATGCCCAAATGTTTGCTCCGTCGTACATAAAACTATTTTTCATGCTATTTGTACGTGGTTTTGGTAAATAAAGACCACTTGAGATATCCCGAAGGTGGTAATTAGTTTTCTCACTCAAATAGATTTGTGAGTGATTTTGGGCCCATTTTGTTTAATAACTTATACATCATTCTTGCTTTAGTTTTCTTCCTTTCAGTTTGGAGTGGCTCCCAGCCCAAAGTACGTAAAGCAATCGTATAATCTACGTCATTGCTTATATTCAGAATAATTCTTGCCGCTCTATCAGTTGCAGTTTTTGCAGTCGTTTTGATTGAGCTTCACCAAATACATCCCATACTTCACCGGCAGTAGTCAAAGTACGGACGAACAATAGTGTTATTATATCAAAATAAGTGTATCTTGATCAACAAATGGTTTGATCCAACGAATAGCAGAGATTCCTGCTGTAACTTTTTTTCAAATATTTTCGGTATTACTTTTCCAAGATAAATGCTGGTCAAGATAAATGCTGGCCCCTTTGGTTTTCCAAGATAAATGCTGGCCCCTTTGGTTTGTTTGATATATTTAATCATCTCATATATCACTCGTCAGAATATGACAAGCAAAGTCTAGCAGCTTATAAATATATTTTACATATCGTACGCATTTAATTTTAATGTGCGTTTTATATATCCTAGACGGAGATTAGGATTATTACTTATATTTTTCGTACTAGTTATTGCTGACACAGGGTCTTGATGTTTTTCAGTAGGACCATTTTGTCGGCCAACAAAATGAAGGCTACATATATAACGATTAAAACGAAACAGTAATGGAGCTGATATTTTTTTTTACATTTTCCTGGGGCTAGATACCAATCATACCATAGCGCAAAACGAGAGCCGCGCTGCATGGATACGTAGAGGCGATAAATTTGTATGTACGAAGGATAGTTATATATGTAGCCTTCATTTTGTTGGCCGACAAAATAGTCCTACCGAAGAACATCCAGACCCTGTATCAGCAATAACTAGTACGGAGTATATAAGTAATAATCCTAATCTCCGTCCGATATGTAAAATATATATGACTATATATGATTAAATATATAAAGCAAACCAAAGGGGCGAGAAACAATGCGTAAAATCGTTTAAAACATTCATTTTAAAAGGATCAGGCAGCTGAATATCGTGAACTCTCAAACGACGGCTTAGATTTAACTGGTCTTGGGCTTCACTGACTTGAAAAAGCAATGGAAGACTCATTTCTTCGACGGCACAAGCAATAGCTACAAGTTCTGGTTTGAGGTAACTGTTAACAGTAATTCCTCGATTTTGTAAGTAGGCTTTGAGCTCCAGCAGCTTCATGGCTTTGAATTTCTCTTCTCGTGATATATTTTCCATTTTGACTATTGTTTCGTGACGAAAGCGAGCAAATCTATCTATTAAATGGCCGAAACATTTGTGTATTTTGAATAGCATTTGTATTACGCTCCGCCATGTTTGTCCGAGTTTCCGATTTCCCGAGCACGTGTTTCCAATTAACACAAAACCGCCAAAGCTGACCCTGGTCCATTATCAGGGTGCAACTTGAAACCCCAATTTACTCATCAGCTAAAAGCTAAGATTATGAACGTAGGCCTACTCCGATAAGGAAACTAAACAATGAAGACACTAGGGAAAATTTCCGAGCCGGACTTGTGACCAGTCTACTTCAAAAGCCGTGAATATCAATCGCGCATTGCGAGAAACTATGAATAAATTAGAAAGCGTTTTCTCAGAATGATATATATTTATTTATTTATTTATACGCAGTATATAATTATATATACATGTTTCATTTTCTTCACAATGTATTATAGGTGAAGTCCATGCCTAAATCATGCTACAAATAATTTCACTACAGCATTGTTCATTATAAATAGGACGGAAACTAAATTTGAACAGCATTTTAACAAACTATCAGATACTAACTTAACAACGTTTTAACAAACTAACATGAATCTCTATACAGAAATATTGTACGGAGGGTCTAAATTGCAGGGTGAAAGATGATGCGCCGGGTTAAGTCTTGGTTAGGAAGAGGACCCCAGGTTGGGATCGAGGGTTGGATGAAGCATAGATTCAAGATTTTATTGTTTAAAAATTAAAACAGTATTAAAATAGCCAAACGCCATCTTGATTATACAATCAACCTGCATTAATTTGCACCAAGATGCAGTTTTGACCCTCCGCTCACGGTAGATAGAATACTCCCCTGAAGTGTACTAAACAGAAAGCTTGGTTGCCAAGCGCTATATATGTAGTATTTTAAATAAGGTTAGTGTAAGAGAGTATTAGTATAACCTTTTCTCGCTGACTCTAGAGGCTGATATTTTACTATGCCTAGAGATTTTACAAACGTCAACTGGGGAAGAGCTAACAATTGGTAGCAATCGATAGGCCCTTTACAGGAATGGTAAATATCAAGATTTGGAGCATCTCGTTCTATAAAACTGAATGTAGATGAGATTTTTGTCGATGGGATTTTTGTAGATGGAATTTTTGACCGAACGTTTATATACAATTTTATAGACCTAACCGGGAGGCAGGTGCGAAAAATTCGATTCCTGCCGGTTAAAAATTTTATATATTCTCGATCAAAAACTCCATTTAAAAATCACATCTGCATCCTTTACAGAAATGCAAAATAGGTCAATAGATACTACGCATGGAAAACGGTTAAATTTCAAAAAAATCGAAATACAGCACAAGCATTTTGCTCGATGGTTGGACCCTGATGTTATCATGTTGATTCCTAGAAAAGGCCTATGTCGGTGTAATGGTTGCCCCTATGGGGCGTTAAATGTTCTGTTCAAAAATTATGTACTGGTACTTTTTACATTTACAGTTCATCTTTCCTTTGAAAATATATCCATCTTGTTGGTAGAATCCATCGATCCTACATGTACGGTCCTTTCAGATGGCCTTGAGGAACTCCAGATATCTGAGTTCTTTCGTCGTACAAACCAATTATGTCAAGTGTTTGACTTTCTGAACCATTCCACCGCATTTCTTGCTACGTCCGCAGCCAAACGAGCAAATTGTCCAAATTTTAATCTCACTCCATCGATCTTCCGTCGTTGACCAAATATTGTGATATCCAGTTTTGCATTCACATAGATGTCGCCAATGTAGTCCGGTGTTAATTTTGTCTCAAATGTAATACTGTGAATTTGACATAAACCACTGGAGAACATAGCCCTGACAGTACCAACCCATTGTAAACTTTTCTTCATCTGTTGAAGTGTCTTTTGTGATTGACTAAGTGTCTTACAGGAGTGATTTGCCTTGGTAATATTCTGACAAAGAGCCTTGCAATCGTCAGCAGTAAGCTGACAGTTATTTCTTACAACACGCTGACAGAAATGAGTTGCAGAACTTCGCGAATACTCTAATCTTTCTTTCAAAGTGAGTTTCTCTCTGCAGGAATCTAGTTTTGTTCGACACGTAGAAGATTTTAAACAAACATCACATTCTGTTTTACTGTCTGTCTGACATTCTGTTTTGATAGCACTCATCTCTTTCCGGGCTGTCTGTAGTTTCTCTTTTTCATTTTTCAGTATTTGCATCACATGTTTTGATGAGGCTCTCGTCAGCTGTTATGAAAAGAAACCATAAAAAACCCAATAAATATAGTAAAAGAAAACAGTTTAGAGTCTACAGCAAATAGTTTAGCAGTTGAGAACTGATGGAGTGACGAGTCTAGTGATGAGCTATTCAGTATAAATATAGTTGGTTGGTTGTAAATGCTGGATGGCAATAGTCATGATACTAATAGTCAAGTGCACTGAATGCCTGTCACTCAGTCAACAATTGTCTAAATTTTTGTTTAAAAAATGGAGCAAGTATAGAAGCTTACATTTGGGTCCATATACTTATTAGTATACTTGTTTCTAGTTAAGTTTGGTGTTGGTGGTAATCGCATGTATTATGCCACGCCCACGCAGTTTTTTATTAAGACATAAAAAGTATAGAAAAGCTTGAATTTCAAATGATTCTAAGCATAATTTAATGTTTAAAGTTTGTTCGTTCACTGCAACCAGGTATATAAATCATGTTTCGCTCGCTACTCCGGTTTAAATAAATGATTACAAAGCCCAGTGTACTTATGGTTTCTTCTAGTCTGAATGTCCGATGCTGGAATTTACCCAGTAAGCCCTGAACATGCTTAAGGATGAAGCTATTTAGTTTTTAGGACTCGAGCTTTCCGCTTACCCTTGCTAAGCCACCAATGAAGACAACTCTGGCTTTAAAATGTGTTCTGCTGAGATCCTCACTATAGTTCGCCATCACGTTAATACGAACTTTGAATGTCTGGAAAATACTCGTGACCAAACGTATCGCAAAATGTCTTCTTGTCATCAATATTCGGATTTCGTCGAAAACACCAAATATTCGTGTGTAGCCATCAATGTGGGCCTGAATTAAAATAGATTTAATATACTAAGTAATAGTTATAAGCAATAAACAGCGATTCTGTGGTGGAGTCCGTGTTGGAAGAACGAATATTTGAAAAGTAACACAGTTCATTTCGGCAGATTACAAAGTCGAAAGGCAAAGTCTACGTACAGTGTTGAGCCCGGATGCGAATGTTGAGAAGGTTCTCGGAGGTTTCGCTGAAGGCCAAGATGAAGAGTGAAGAGATTGAAAGAAGATGTTGTGCTGAATATGAGATGGTATGGGCACGTAATAAAAAGGATGAAGGAGAGTCATTTTGGAGTCGCAGATAAGATGGTATATTATCCTGTGTCGGGGACGATACACCATACAAAAAAGGCATTGCAAACATTACTCTTTCTACTGTAGGTGAACAAGGACATAACTTGGGTCTGAACATTAGGGGGTTGTGGAGTCGCTTTGCCCGACAGAAAGGTGTGGCCAGAAAAGAACGTAAAGATGTAGGGAAAACTAAAAACTTTATGAGGGTCCGCAAGGATAACGTCGAAGACACCATTCTCGTCCTCAGGTTTGTGCCACGTTGCTACGCGAGGGACTCTAGGGACGATGATGCGAAGACAATAGTATCGAGTGTCAAAGGCACGAGACCTCTAGGGTTATGGGGCATGTCCCATGGGGGAAGATTTTACCGAATTCTGATGGTCAGAAAACTAAGTTTTTTAAATTGCTCAAACTGGACTTCTAGGCTTTTTGATTCTTACTCAACATGATTTGAATGTATTTTTGTCCGACAAATTATTGAATATTTGATAAATTCATAAAGTTTCCCTACAAAATTGATTTCTCAAACATTTATAGTGAGGTGTTACACGCCCAACCCAGGATTTTTAATTTGAAAGATAAAAGAATTTGGCCGAAACGCTTTAGGTTTTCACCTTCAATTTTGAACTTCAATTTAAAAAAAAATAACGAGATGGGGAAAGTAAGCGCGATTTTCAAAATATTATTCCTTTATGTTTTGTCTAGCTTGACGTGAAATTAAACGAATACAAAGTATAATTGTTTTCCTAACCTTGACATAAGTCTTGGGAGAAAACCGCGTTTCTAAATATAACTTAGGTCCGTTCTTTCGGTCGCGCCTTGATCTGTACAGCGGTGTTACTCCACCAAGCTTAATAGGGCCTTTATCACCATTGATATCAGCATCGACCATAAACTGAAAATTAATAGAAATTAGAAATATATCAAGTGTATTTATCATAATAGTCGAAGAAGCGTTGGTGTCATTTTATTTTATAAGGCAATAGACAAACTGCCCATTTTGATATCGGTCCGGCAAATCGCAGCATCGGTAAACGTACCTGTAGCAGATTTCGCAATAAAACCAAAATGTTACAGCAAGTTCTAACTAGTTGGTCTGGAAAGTTCTTTTTGTATTAACGCGAAGACGAATAAATGCGTCAGAGAGGTCAGACCGATAATATGAGCGGCCGTGTTGTATCGGATATATTGCAATGTCTTGATGAGAACATTCGTAGGCTATTCTTTAACATTTTAAATGAAATAAATTAATTATATTTGATGAGAAAATTGAACTGAACGTTTGTGTGAATCGGCATGATTTTGTATCAGATATACAAACTCCTTTACGCTGATGATTTCTTTTTGTGTTTTCTTCATGCGTTTTATGGACTGTACTTGCAGGGTAATGGGTAGTTTCTTCAGTATAGCATTGATCCGAAAATCAACAAGTAAAAAAGTGCTGATTTCTCCTATTTGTTCGTTCGTCTAAGGTCATATTTTTTGCGCATACTGACAGACACGAACTACGTGCGCAGATTAGTCTGTGTATGTACAGATGAACTGCGCAGATGTTTTGTCTTGACGGACGATTCATATGTTTGCCGTGTTTATATACCATCGCTGAAATTATCTTTTTTGCTCAGGTTCGTCTGCTCAGGTTCGTCCCGGTGAATCATCTATCTCTATTCATATAATACGACAATCAAAATAATACCGTACCTCGTTAGGTTTAAGATTTACTGAACAATCGCTTTCTAATCCTAGTACTTGTATTTTTCCTCTCATTGTAAACCCTGGCTTGATGATTGGTCCTCCAATCGCTTCCAAGTTGTGAACTTGTTTAGCAAACGTAATCTGAAATCATTTTATCAACGTTATTCAACGTAAAATAAATTAATTATGAATAATTCAGTTCATTCGCATTGTTAATGGATGTTAAGCTGTTCTTGGTATGCAAGTTTCTCTACACTTTATCTGTCTTTGTTTTGGGGATATTTGAGTGTGTTTGATATGCAAATTAACCGAATCCATGACGTCATTGAGACAGAGGTGAAATTTAGTAATTTTTACTGAATTTTTGCCACAATTTTTTTTACCATCCACATCGGAAACCGACTTTATACGCTTATGAGGGTCACAATGTTTTTAGGTGTTATCCTCTTCAAATAAAGATTAGAGATAGGGATAGAGTTGTGGTTGTGGTCACGATTAAAGAGAACGCTATTTGCGCACGAAATGCGAAGACGACTCCTCCTAGATCAAACAATAAATGTGCAATCATGAGAAATTGAAGTGATTCTGCATACCTCAAGTCCATCTGGAAAACCAATGCTTGCAATAGGAGCTGGAAGTGTTGACTGCACACCATGAACACGGAGAATATCTTGAATAGTAAAACGCGACATAACACCATGGAAATATTGTTCGTTTCTTTCATCTGACATTCCAATGTACGCCGTTCCAGTTATACAGTCATTCTATATATGAATTACGTAAATTTATACATACGAGACCTCAGCCAGGTGTTTCAGTTAAAGCGTGGAGTTGACGTTCAATGAAGGAGAAGGAAAGGTGATTAGAGAGGAGAATGATGATGCTACCGTAGATACAAGAATATTACTCCCATAAGGTCTTTCAAACAAAGACGCGAGAATAATTTATGTAGCTTGGTAAGAGTAGATAATAGACAGTTGATGAGGGTCCATGGAAGCAAATTGTTAGAGGAAAAAGATCCAGAGAAGGACAAAGGATAAGATTGATAATGCAATAATGAAATCTATAGAAGGGATTGGAGTTACGGAGAATGAAGGAAGAGATCAAGTTACGCGGAGACGACATACAGAGAGGATCGATCCAAAATAAAAGTGAAGGAAAAGAAGAAGAGATGGTAATATGGATCATACAGAAGAGATCATCTTACCTCATAGTCTTTGCAGTGTAAACCAATTTCAAAGTCTCCTCTTGTTTCAAGTTTGTTGGGAAAGTGAGGCCGTACTAGGCGAACGGAGAGTCTGCATAATATAACAAAAAATTATATCAATTTTAGTTATATAGTTTTAGTTATATAGTTCGGCCGAATGGTATTGTTGGTGAACCGAATCGTGTCAAAAAGTCAATTGCTAAAAAAAGATTAATCAGGAGCAGCTCTAGTTAAAACGTTTGCACAATAAATTTCTTACCCAGCTGACATTCGTTTAACAGTAAGCTGTGGATAACCGAACGCACTTTTCCAAACTGCATTAGTTTTCAACTTTCCTTCCAGTTGACGACCAGAAGTGCTGTAAAACAGTGTTCCAGTGAATACTATCCTTTTTAACTTCTCATCTGAGGGCAGTACATCTCCATTAACTTTGTAAGCGATGTAAGGTTGAACTCCAAACAACAAACCAGTTTTGTTGCTTCCCTTGAGAAATTTAAAATGAGGAATGAACACAACCGAATCTATTTTACATGGAACCACGGGAAAAAACTACGTAAATAGTCAAAACTCAGACGTATTTTCTCACACTCGTTTTAAACACCAAGGATCGATTCTTGGACCCTTTCTAATATCATGGGTTCTATCCTTCATTCAAAGCATTCATGTAAAAAGAGTTGGCCATCTATCTGCCAATTTTTACCCGAGTACTCCCGCTTCCTTCCGCAGGGAATGTTGGCAAGGTGCAATGTTTGGATATTAGTGTGGATAACGGTCGGCAATCGACTATTTGCCTAAAATACGCGGTTTTCACTTAAATTATGTGTTTTTCAAAAAGCATGCAAGAAAAAGAACGCACAACATTGTCTTGTCTCCTCCGCTGTGACGGCAACAAAAGTTTACGGTATCAAGTTTGTGGTACCAGACATACAGTAAAAATTCAAAAACAATAGGGACCAAGAACATTGGGACTGCTTACGAAAAGTTAAGCATGATTTGTCATACGGGAAGTTATCAGCACGACCAGTAAATGTAAATATTGAAAAGCTGACCGATCATACATAATTAGCCAATGTCCAAGCAATTGCATATTTTTTATAATCCACATTGTTGGATATATACCATAGATATCTTATATACACTAGATAGTGCATCTAATTATTCTACAATTCAAAAATTGAAGCCGTGACTGCAGACTGAGGATATTCCCATGAAATGAGAAGATTCGTATGTTTTCTATTTCTTAAACACGGAACTTAAATATTAAGGTAAACCTATTCCTAATACATTTTTAAACTATTCAAATGATGAAAGTTATTGTTGTTTTTTTAAGCGTTTATTAGCGAGTGGGAAACATTAACATGGCCGCCATCTATTCAAATGGGGGCAAAAAACGCCGAGCCCGTTGCTGCTCAAGTTGTTCACACTTGTCAACAATATTGAACAATATTGTTGAGCCTGAATCGGGTGTAACAATATTGTTCAATATTGTTGACAGCTATGAACAATGTGGGCAGCAAAACATTGTTCAATCCTGTTTTCATCAGTATTGCATCAACCTGAGCGTTTTTACGCGTGTATATAAGATATCTATGATATATACAGAAGTAGGTTCACAAATCACAATCCCGTCAGATGCAATTACAGAGATGTTTTGATTTAAATCATATTATACCTAAACGTTATATTCCAATACTTACCTTTACTTCAATATTCACTTTTTCAACTGGCAACTGTTGTGACATAGCTGGGTTCTGAATAGAAGCCTTAAAGTGGGTCCACTGCCAACTTGTCTCACCAGTCAGCATAAATTCTCTATCCTTGCCAAGAACTATTTGAATCAACCTGCAGAAGGTGTTATATTCCTGACAATTTTTCGGTGTTCCGGTCAAAGCAGCCATGTAAAGGCCGTTGGGGATATTGGTACTAAATGCTGATGCCAGAGGTTCTGAGGTGTAAGCCATAAATGGAATGTTGGTTAAGTCCACTTGGTGCGCAGACAATGAAAGGCCAATCTAAAAGGAAAGTGTTTCAGTTGATATTGAAAAGAGAGATTGGCTTCATTTCAGCATTTCTACTGAAGATGGATAATCCGTTAGGTCGCGTTGTCCGTACGACTAGGACGCAGCGATCTAACGGATCTTCCATCTTAGCATAAACACAAGACGAGCTATCCAGGCGAATTAGCGAGAAAAGCGCAATACAAACTGACAATGTCCCGATAGTTCGTCTAATGCTTTACAGTACACATCGACGGATCATCCTCCAACACGAACTAATTTTGGCGTATCATCTGTTTTTGCTGCATTATCATACCAAGATAGTTTTCTTGTTTTGTTTTGT
Organism: Paramuricea clavata; assembly: GCA_902702795.2. Taxonomy (NCBI): domain Eukaryota; kingdom Metazoa; phylum Cnidaria; class Anthozoa; order Malacalcyonacea; family Plexauridae; genus Paramuricea; species Paramuricea clavata. The sequence goes on from CACRXK020012247.1 coordinate 14,730, forward strand.
TGTTTTTTTATTATTATTTGCCCATAATTTGCCAACAAAAACAACTATTTACATATTAGAAGAAATGATTAGGGCTATATAGGAGTCTTCAACAAACCCTGAAGGGCTTTTATTTAAAAGACCCCTAGTCAATATGTTTAGACGGTTCATTCATCTAGTTTAAATCAAACCGTGTAAACAAGTCTCTTTTGTTTTATTTTTCTAGCACTTTGTCTAAATTGGTCATTTTTCATAATGCAGGCGTTACTTTACACAATGAAGTTTCATTGTCTTACCTTATTGTTTCCATTCTTGGCCTGAAACATATCCAGATACCTCAAGTAGACTCCAGTGAAAGATGAGATAAACGTTCCTAATGGTATATTATTAAAAATCATTCCTGTAGTCAATAAATACTTCTTATACAATTTCCCAACAAGTATTTCTGTCTTGGCATTTGTTTTGAACTTCTCAACATAACTAAGTCCTGAAAACTTGGCGCTTACAGTTCTACTGAGGTACATCTCAACATTTGGCTTCATGATTCGCAATGAAAACACTCCGTATGTTTTCAAAACCTTTAACATTCTTTCCGATGCAAGTTCCGTCCCGAATGTCAGTTCAATTTTATCAACATCAACAGGATCAGGTGATTG
>CACRXK020012248.1:0-15361 GCA_902702795.2 Paramuricea clavata
ATTTCACCTTAGCTTCGTGTAATTTTAGCTCAAATTGTAGTTGTTTTTCCCGTTCTATTTCCTCTCTTTCTGCTTTCTCCTCGAGTTGTATTTTCTCCTTTCTCGCATCTTGTTTCTTCTAACCATTGCTCTAAAATTTCAACCATACCGTCGGCTTTTTCCATCATATTCTCTACGGTTTTATTCCACTCTTCGATCTCCTCGGCACTTGTTCCTTTGGAAATTTTCTCTGCTTCGACTATTAATCGCAATTTATTTACCGCAGCTATTGTTTCTTTCAAGCTCTCCCCGTGTCTTGCAATCGCTCGTTTCTTGTTTCTATTAAGAATTGCATCACTTTTCTCGGTTGCCATTTGCAACTGTGTTATTTTGGTTTTTAAATCTGCCTCGGCCATCGCTAAATATCGCTTGTTTACGTTGATTTACGCTCTAAAAATCACTTGCGAGATCTCACTGTCCCATCCAGGGGTGCCACGTGTTGGAAATTCTTGTTTGAAGAAAGTTTTTACAACAAATCACTAGTTTTAAAGGTTTAATCACTCAAAATACAAAGTTACTTTTCTCTCAGAATCACAGTTTCAATATAATCCCATTGCATGCAACCCCCCGCTGCGTTACGTCATAGCATGCATAATTTAACATAGTTAATATGAATAGAGTATCTTATCTTTCGGACAAGCCGATTAACACTGGAAAACTTTTTGCTTAAAACTGTGGAATGCGACCTGCTTACAACTTGAGTTATATTGTGTAAATCAATTAAGTTGCGACAATGTAGGCGAGTTGTGCTCTTCATTTACACATTATAACACAACTTGAGTAAACAGGTTGCATGCCAGAGTTCTAGAGTAGTGTAGTGTCGGCTTTTAGAAGCTCAGGCACATGATATCAAGATCAAAGAGAAATACATTCATGCGCGAAACATGAAAACGATACTTTGATTCGTTTCTTCACAATACTGCTTTTGTCTTGCAGGTGTAATGGGTGGCTCGTACTATACTCATAACGGTGGAGGTTCAAACCATCTCTGTATGCCACTCGATCCAATATACAATAAGACTGTGAATGGCAACCAAGGTTATTCATATGTATATGGAATTGAATATGAAATGAATGCACACGCATCTCTTTTCCCGAAAAATCTTCACGACCATGAAGCAGTATGCGCCGTGTGCTTTGCTGAGTCACGTGGAAGTCAGGTGATGATCCCTGCTCGCAACGTCTGCCCAAAAGGTTGGACTCGAGAGTACAACGGTTACTTAATGTCGGCACACATTTCCCATAAACGAAGTCAGTTTATTTGTGTAGATGGTGCCCCAGAAGCTAGACAAGGAACTCAAGCAAACAAAAACGATGGTTTGTTGTATGTGGTCGAGGGTCATTGTGGTGCTTTGCCATGTCTACCATACATACAAGGTGCGGAATTGACATGCGCAGTTTGCACCAAGTAATCAACATTCAACATTTTCATGATTTATTCAACTTTGTTTTAATTGACGAATATGCTATTAACTTTATTATGTTTTCATTATTCCAATGTAATTAATTCTTTATAAACGGTTTGGTAACTTCTTTTGGCAAATATTGTATTATTATTTCTTGATTTCTTCTGGCATTTGATTATGTTTGCCCCAAGTGTAAGGTGGCGACAGCACCTTCTTATTAGGGCACTTATTCTGTCTTTTACATCAACTGTTGGTCATAATTATAATTACTATATACTCAAAGTCTATTGTCGTTCGTGGTTGGTCAAAACGCGTCGGATAATTTAGTTATTTCAGCTGCTGACGCAATCAGAGCGGAATAATACTATTTTGGGGCATGGACCAAAGTTCGTTGCACAATAAGCATTATTACACACCGTGACGTAGCCAGCCCAACGAAATAATTTGGTCCTGCACCATGCAAATTTCAACTCATCATCATTATTCATTTTTTTAGAAATTGATTGTGTTGATATAGTTTTATCAACATGGAAATATTTGCATAGCGGGACTGAATCGTCGGACTGGATATGCCACTAATTGCACCCTGTGTACGTGGGTCTCAAGCAATGGAGCAGTCCAGTGTTTGCTAAAATATCGAGAATTATCAAGAACTCGATTTGTGCTATCCACTCAGTCTTCGATCGGCTTCGGTGGATAACACAAGCCTCGCCCTTAATAATTCTCGATATCATACTCAACCTTTGACCTAAATTAGGAATCGAGCTGCATGCACGATATTAACTGCATGGATGTTTTTTCACCCTTGGCTGACACGATGCAACGATCTATGGACTGTGGAAATTTTTAATCAGAGCATCTTTAAGAATTTGTCAGGGCTGGAGGGGGTGGGGGGGGGGGCGTGGCGGGACATCTGCAGAAAGGGACCATACCATATAGTAACTGTACAGAAGTGGCAGATGGTTGTTGGTGACAAATAGTTTGGTGCGGTGTAATACCAGATGGGAGGACTGGCGGTCTCTCCCACAATATATATATGGGAACTGTGGTTGGAGCTTCGTTCTGCCAGTTATATAGTTAAAAAGAGCTCTGTCGCAACTTAAACCGACATAATTCTCACGAGGTTTGAGCGATATTGTGGCAGTAATAAGCAAAATCGTTGCGTTGATTGCGAAAAATACAATCATCAATTGTAAATTACAATCATCAAATGGATTACAATTCACATAACAATGTGCAATTTGATATTGGCCGTAAATAACCATGCAGACATGAGAGTGCATTGCAGTTGTTCAAGTAACGGAGCTTTAATTGTAGAAGCAATTTTCAAAAAATTCAAATTATTTGAAGTGTAAACAACGCAGTGGTTAAAACTAATGGATGTGATCAAATTCATTTACAAAACAATAATGCCTGAGGGTTTAGGTATTATTTCATGTCATTTGTAGTGAGTAAAATTATCATCCCACGTGGGTGCTTTAATGCAGTTTAAATGCAGTTCTAATATTATTATGAAAAATCTGAAAATGATGTACTGCCACATCCTAAAACTAGCTCCTCCACACTTGCATTAGCACTCATTACTGGGTCTTAGTGAGGACCCTCATTTTCAACATGAACTGAAAGCTCATTTTTATCAATGACATACCTTAGCCCATCTGGAATACCATTCTCTGGTAAAGTTTGGATGACATCTAGATCAATTTCTATATTTTTAAATTTAAAGAATGGATTGTTCGTCTTTAAACATAACACAGCCTCAAGAACTTTGTGTCGGCACACAGTAAAATCTCATCAGCCCCATGTCTCAATTCGCACAATCAAAATAAGCAAGTTTGCCACACGTGAAGGCAACCTATTCAAGAAACTTTGAACATCTTGAGATAAGTTAAGTAGATGTCTTTTATACCACTTCCGACCTCCGGCCATGTTTTCTATACACTCTCATAATGAGACAGACCCTTGAAAAAAACCCATTTTTTCTACCAGTGTCAAACCTGTCAATTGTTCAGGAACTATTCCTCTGTTCATGACACTCTCAGCACTGAATTCGAATTTCTTAGGTGATTTCTTGCATGTCTCTTTCACCCCGGTAACAAATGTATACATTTCTAATGTCAAGTTTAGGCGTGTCAGCCAAGCTTTTCTACAAAATGTGCACTGTCGATGCTTTAAATGTTCTTGATTGAATTGACGGAATATTTGATTTTCAATGATGTATTTTATAGCTAAATTTTGCAATTTTTTTCTTGAATATAATACCAAGTAGCACTTTCCCTGCTTAAAATTTGAAAATTTTGATGCGGAAGCACTGGGATAGACTGGGACCATTAAAATAAATATCCTTTTCTTGATCCCAAATCTGACGACCCCGTGACGTGTGTTTATATCATAATTGACTGATTGAGCGCTCTACGAATGCTTTAAGACTGGCCTTCAAGTTTGGCTTCAAATTTCCGATTGGAGGTAGCGCTCCAGTTATATTCATTTAAATTAGAGACCTTTCGTCTCTATTAGAAACATTACCGCTGATCGCTAACTTCAAACATCAAATCGTCATTTGTGCACTACCCGGCTAAAAACGACCAGGTTGTTGCAATGCTGATGAAAACAGGATTGAACAATGTTTTGCTGCCCACATTATTCACAGTTGTCAACAATATTGAACAATATTGTTACGCCCGAATCAGGCTCAACAATACTGTTCAATATTGTTCACAAGTGTGAACAACGTGGGCAGCAAAACATTGTTCAATCCTGTTAAACAGCGGGCTCAACATTTTACGCGTGTAAAACTGAAGCATTAATTAGCTACTTTCAGCTGTCGAACTTATGGGTCTTGCATTTGAATGAGTCTACCAGCCATGCAGATTTGGGTTGCTGGGAATAAATTGGGACGGAAGTGGAAAAACTCGTTTACCATAAAAAACAGTTATAGTTGGACATTTCAGAGTAAGGTAGCTTGATTAAAAAAAGAACTATGTCTATGGAGCAATTTTTGATAGAGAATTTGTTTACAAAGCCCATTTACTTATATATATATATAGTGACTAGAATTTGTCTAATATGTGTAATCACAATTTATGATATATAATTATATTTTCAAGCGATTGAAAAAGTGAGAAGAGAGAGCTTGAGAATGTGGTAGGAGGCTCTCAAACGAAAATAAATTTTGAACACACGTGCACGGTCAAATAAAACATACAACACGAACTGGTAAATAATTAAGCCTTTCTTATCAAATTCCCGAAGAAGTAATTAATATCTAATTTTCACTAGCCTATGCATAGACGGTCCAACCTCGTACCGAGGGATTCCAGAAGCGCACAAGCCCTGGGTACGAGGTTGCATCGGTAATTGCTAATCAATCCGGACGATTTGTAAACATCAATACTGAACCACAATTAATGGTTTAACTAACATACTGAACAATTTTAATGCCCGTTTACACTCGCTATTTCTTGTGCAATTTATATAGCCAGTGTGATTTCTTCTTCTGATGCATGTGAACGAGCAGATGGGTTATGAAAGATTGAATAATCTGATTATATTTACCCTGATCTGAATATTCATAACATATCCTCTCATTCACATCCATCACAGAAAGAAAAGCACACCGAAAGTCGCAGCAAAAGTTGTAAACGAGCTTTTAATTTAAGTGAACAATAATGTTCTAAAACGGAAACATTTAAATGAAAGAAAAATGAATTTCATTAACAATTTGGGAGTCAAAATCGCTTCTTTAGCACAACTTCAAAATCTTGAGGACGTAGTACTGTTGCATGCGCATGAGCAAGAATTTCCGTATTTGGCTCCTCTGCACCGTCCGGCAAAGCAATCTCATGGCAATGCAACAACGTTGAAGCGAATGTAATTATCATGATCCTTGCTAACGACTGACCCGTGCATTCTCTACGCCCAGCACCGAACGGCATGAATCCGTGGAGTTTCGTCCAGCCAACAAACTTTTCTTCAGAATCGAGAAACCGTTCAGGTTTAAACACATCAGGTTCGGGCCACTCTCTTTCGTCGTGATGCACTCGTTTAAGATTCGGACAAACTAACGTACCCTTCGGAATATGATAACCAGAAATTGTTGTGTCACGAATCGCGTTCGTTCCTACGAATGACAAAACATTTGCTATCCTCAAAACTTCACAAAGCACAGCTTGAAGGTACGGCATGTTCTTAGCATCATCCAAGACTGGCATACGATCTTTTCCCACGACCATATCAAGTTCGTTCTGAATTTTTTCTTGGACATTTTTATGTAGCACCATATACAAGATAAACCAGGCAATCACCGAAGATGTTGTTCCAGCGCCAGCCACAAACATGTCTGTCATTAAAGCAGGAATATCGTCTAGCGAACCAACGTCTTTACTATTTTCTTTCAGTATCTCTTTCTTGAATGCGCCGATTAAGCTATCGGTCAAATCACGAATCATATTTGGCTGCCAAGTCTCAAGGTGAGCCCTAAATTCTGGGAGAAATATTGCTCCCCTTACTTGCACTGCTCGCTTTATATCTCGACTGAACTGGCTTGGCAAATACGATGCAAATGGGATCATTTGATAAAAAGTACCTTTTAATGCCTGTTTTCCAAGTAGCTCATCGAACTCGATAATAGATTTTACAACTGGGTCGTTCAAAGATACTTTCTTTGTCGTAATCATTTTCCAAATTTGTGCAACTATCGAAGCATGGACCAGTTTCCCCGGAGAGAAAGCTTTTTTTTCTTTTGATCCAATCTCTTTTAACAGGGCATTAACAGCATACGTGGATGACTCATGCTTCACAGTAGATTCGAAAGCATGCAATGCCGAGAGGAACACTTTCTTTCGAAATACATAAATGGGTGAATAGTCAGTCATGATGTAATCGTCACCAAGCATTTCATTAAAAGGATACACAGACCCCGGCGATCTCCCAACAAAAATACCGGCTTTTTTCCCGAATCTTGCTTCGCGCATAAGTGAGGCGGTATTCAAAACCACGGTATTCCCAGTGGGAAAGGAAAGAGTGTAAATATCGCCATACTTTTCAGCAAGTTTACTGAAAGGATCAGGTGAATCACAAAGCATTTGAGGAAAATTACCGACGAATGGAAAGGGAAATGGACCTGGAGGCATTTTACTTCTCGTCTTGTAAGTAGTGACAACGCTCCACATCAGCCAGACGAGTAACAGGGATAGAGCAATTTCTGCGATCATGTTGACACTTTGTTCTGCAAAAGAATAATTATTTCATTAAATTGTGGCGCTGGCAAAGCAACGCGTCCAGCGAATAAAGACTACTTACCCACAAACTAACCACAAGAAAAAGCAGTAATATGAATTTAAGCCGCAGATTTCAGAATAGCACAAGTTTCTGAAATTTGCTGAAAGTGTTTGTTGCAGCGTTGCCAGATTTCTGAATAAGTAAGCCAAAATATTATTATAACAACCTTTGTTTTCTTTGTTTTCTTTTATAACAATTTTTGGCTTATTTATTCCGCATTCCGCAACTCAAGTTTGTTGCAGACTACAATTATTAAATGCAAATCACATTAAGTGATAATTTACATTTACGTGCACGAGTGATTATTAGATTACATTGATATCGAAGGAACTAGTAGTTTCTGTTCCGACATATCACATACTCGAACAGACCTGACCGCGTAGCTCATGCAGTTGGTAGAGCATTGGGCTAGTATTCCAAAGGTCGTAGGTTCGATTTCCACCATGGACAGGCATATTTTTCAAGCTTGGCCGTTGTGGATATACACTCAGAGCAACATGTCACATGCATTAAATAAACTCTTTCCCGACAGGTCCCTATTAAACAAATCACTCATGATTTACTCATTTTTGCGGTTCATATCTTCAGTTCGGTAAATGCTACGTGGACCAAAATACCACCATTCGATTCAATGTAACGATAGCTACTCATTACTATCGATAGATTTTGTGAATGGCAACATTATAGCGATTTATGAGCTTTGAAAGTCAAACGAGCTCGTATATGGTCAAATTACGCAATATTACTGACAAATTATAAACATAAACATACCTTTCGCCGAATAAAACTTCGTTCCGTTGAGACGTATGCTCATTCTGATCGTCTTGGTGGATTAAGAAGTTAAAAATAACACGTGTAGTGTTATTTTCAAGCTTCTATCTTTAAAATTCAACATTTAGTGCCGAATTTTGTATTCCTGCTCCGAATATGCGTTAATCCCAACCGGAAATACGACGAAAAACCGTCAAAACAATGCTACGCTTGCATCGCGTGACTCTGGAAATGCCAGAAATGGATTCTACAGGTCAAAGTGCACCCATACGCGTGAGTTTTACGTCATCCCGGCTAAAGGGAGCTCCTTATCAGGGGCGGATCTAGGGGTGATCAGAGCGATCACACGACTAAGGTAAAAATTGGCCAGAGAACTGTTAAATTAAAATAGCAGTCCAGTTGTATTGAAAGCGCAGTGTATTGTATTGAAAGTTTAACAGTCCAGTTCTGAAATATTATCCAGTGGCAAGGCCTTCGATCATGAACGCGCAGAAAAGCGGTCGTACGCATGAGTTTTGCACGCTTTGAGTCAGATTCCAGCTATCTGATTGGCTATCTCGATTTTTGCGCGATCTGTGGGGAGTTCTGATCGATGAAGCGATCAGGGGCTCGAATGCAGGCTATCCGATTGGCTAATTCAAAAAAATCCTGAATTCCCATTGGCTGGATTTTTTGATCGATCATACCGTTCAGGCTTTAATAGTATAGAGCACGGAATTGTCTGACCGCAAAGGTTCGATCACTCTGGGTTCAATCGAAGCAATCGGAACATTAATCAGACGTTGTTAGCTAAAACTAGCCATGCCTGTACGCTAGTATTTATGAAACCGTAAAGGCTGCTTTAGAGAAAGACCATCGACAATATCTTAAAGATATTGAAGCCGATTTAAAGAAGCGAACAGAAGGTGTACCGAAGCGTTCTATTAAAGACTTTTTGAGCGTTGTAAACAACAAAAGCTTCTTCCTCGCACGAAATTTTGGTGCGGAATCTTACATCTCGAAGAACGGTCGAGAGAGAACAAAAATCTTTTGTACGGCCTTACGATAAATATATTCTATTTTAACTAGATTTAGCATTATAGCTATTATTGTGCGTCTGTACGCACATGCTATTATTAAATGCTATAATATCGGCGGGTACGCGCAAGGTAATAAGAGACGAAATTTACATAATATTTCCGTCAATTTACATAAATACTGCGGCTAAATACAAGCAGTTTCAGTGTGTTTATACTTTGTTCATGCCTCTAGTGGCATGTGGACTTTATATATTAATCAGATACTCAATAATGTTGTATTATTTATTACATGACAATGTAGCATGGCTTTGTGTAATACGATCTCTACAACATGTATATAACAAGTAAAATGGATCCAAAGCCAAAATGATTAAAACCATGACGGACATTGATAGTTTGACTTTGAAACAAATCTATTTCACAGTTCTTGAAGACCCCCTTGTCCAGATATTTTCTGGTCTTAAACATAAAACTTTAAAAAGTTATAGACCTGACTGCATAGCATACTACTTTACAGAGACGTGGGATTTACCACAATTTTGTTGATCCGTAGCACACTCAGGGCTTGTCGATGGCCTTGTGTTCGCTATGAATAAAAGCTCGAGGAACAGTGAATTACTGAACGTGGAAATTCTCTTCCTGTGAATTAACAATCAATCGAATGTTTTAAACTGCATCACTATGTTGCAAAATCTTTTGACAATCCGTGTAAAAGGACAAAACACGCAATTTTTAAAACGTCAATTTATCCGTGTCAATCTATTTCTCGATAAAAATTGGATGTTTGCTTGACATTGGGCGAAACAGTAATTTTTCACGTCATTTTTTCGCAAGCAGGACACATTAATTTGCTTGGCGACCCCCTCCCCCCATCAAAAGTAACTACCCCCTCTCCTCACCACCTCCCCCGATGTTCAGCAACGAAATTTTTGACTAACGTACGAAAAATCCTAGATCCGCCCCTGCTCCTTATTGGCCAAGTATTACGTAATACAAGCGCATGCTAGTAAAATCCGATACTTTAAAAATTCAAAATAAATATTTCTAGTCGGCGTATACATACGAAACTTTCTACACGAAAGCGCTTGAATACAAAGAGTATTTTACACATATCCTTTCAGGAAATGACACCAAAGTTTAGAATATATTCAACTTTTTCTCATTTTCTCCTTTGAATGTTTGGCGAAGCGGTGAGTATAAAATATATGATTGTTTCGGTTTGTGTAATGTTTTGACGGCACTTGACCCCCCGTTCGAAAGGTTATATTGTAAGGATTTCAATGGTGGCATTTATTTAAAAGGGGGGGGGTAAATACTTGCCGAGATATTTATATTAGAAAAATTGAATTCGAAATGTAATACGAAACAGATTGTCGAGAAAGATTTTCCACTAGGCGAAATTTTTCGATCGAACCGAAATTTCTATTGTTCAAATTCAAAAGATGTCTGTTTAGTTCATTTCAGTGCTTGTAAGACAAAAGAAAATTTCGATTCGGTCGAAAAATTGCGCTTAGTGGAAAACCGCCTTTTATACTGATTTATATCAAATTCTGCTCGACATAGCAATAGAATCTCAAGCAATAAACTCAATTCGTGATTTCTAAACGTTGAGCCTTTGTATGATGAGATTAATTTTGTGAAAGAAGATTATGGTCCTAAAATTTCACATGATTTAGTTTGGCGCTGGAAACATTTTTTTAAATACTTGGGCATAGTGGTATATTATCATATATATTGTTAAGCATAATTATTATTTATTATATAAAGTATATATTGTGCTTTATAGAGATTTCGAGCACTGATAAAAGTGATAATCCCACATGTGAGATTATTTATGATAATCCGGCTCAGATATGAAAATTATCGCTTTTCAATTTTCGCTTTTCTGTAAAAATTATCGCTTTTCAAAGACTGTCAATAAATCTGATATTTCCGCGCACCCATGTATTATTCCCTATATAACTTTGTATTGAAGGCTGTGTCGGAAACGTATATTTCTACTCGACAAAACTGTTTATTTTAAACTTAAATTCATTGAAACTCTCACATTTGATTTACAAAATCTCTCACTGTTTTGTTTTTTCTCTCCTCTCTGAGCCCCCGATCCTAGCGCCCGCGGGCTCTTCTGTTCGCAATACTTTATATAAGTCTTAATAACTATATGTAATGTCAATAATGTCTAAAATTATCTACACTCTCCCCCCATTTGATTCCGAAGGAAACAAATGTATGTTCTGTTCAATTAGTGTTCAAGTTCATCTTCTTCAGCGATACTTTTGATTCGTTCCTCCGCGACTGCAGCTGCTCGTCTTTTCGGTCGAAACTCTCTCGCTTCCACATTCAAGGTTGCTTGTTTCTCTTCTGGCCCTAGTGGCGGATTATCACATGTCAGTTCCATCGGGGCTAACTGCTGAATGGCGCGTTCCAAATAGGACTTCCCTGCTCTGAGTTTCGCAGCTCTTACTACACCGTCCTTTCCTTTTATAAGCTTAACTACGATACGGACATTCCACTTTCCTCGATTCCGTTCGTCGTTTTGGATCAAAACTACGTCTCCTACTTTAACGCTTACTTCTTTCCCCTTGTTGTTCAGATTGTGCTGTTCTCTCAGTCCGTTTATGTACTCTTTTGTCCATCGAGACCATATCGCGTCCTTGCACTTCGATAAATGCCTTGCTCGTTTCCTCAGCTCTACGCCTTCGACATCACTAGTTTTTTCTTCGGGAAGTAGGTTAGGTTGCATAAACAGCATTGAGTTTGGCGTCAGGGTAGGAAATTGAACATCGTCCTCGACATAGCCCAAAGGCCGATTGTTAAACGCTAATTCTACATCCAGGATCACCTCTTCAAGCTCTCCCCATCGCAAATTAGCACGTCCGATGCTCTTGTGTAGTGCTCTTTTTACCAGACCCACCATCCTCTCAAACTGGCATCCCCACCAAGGAGCCCTGCTCAGGTTCAACTGCCAAACGATATTTTGACGGGCGAGGAAGTTTTGAAACTGTTCTTGTTTCATTACCTTTCTTATCCAATTTGCTGCTGCTTTGAAGGTCTTTCCGTTATCCGAATAGATTTTCTTTGGTCAGCCCCTTCTCGCTACGAACCGCTTCAAGCTCCTGATACAATTTTCCGCCGTCTGATCCGGAAGAAGTTCCAGGTAAATGGCACGGGTTAGGCTGCAGGCGAACAAGAGAATGTACGCTTTGCCAATTCTTTTCTTGCTAGATCTATAGGTTATAGGACCAGCGTAGTCTATGTCCAGGACTTCGAATGGCACTGATCCGACTGTTCGATCTGTGGGTAAGGGTCCGACAGGAGGGTGATGAAATGTGGAAGTATGGAACTTCTTGCAGCCATAACAGTTCCTTATGTCTTTCTTGCTTAGCTGTCTCAGCCGAGGTACCCAGTATTTTTGTCTCGTGTAGGCCATTGTTGATACCACTCCCCCGTGAAGGTTTTGAACATGGGCGTTGTGAATGATTTTTGTAGTAATGAGCGCATGTGGAGGTAGATATATCGGGAGGTTGCCTTGAATTCTTCCACGGCATTCGTAAAGGTCATCAGGATTTCGTTGTAGGTTCAGCTTCAACTTATCTTCTTTGAACTGTTCCGTTTCACTCGTGCTTCCGTTTCAGCTGTCGTTAAAGGCCCATATGTCCGTTCAGCCTTAGAAGACTTGCAATTACATATAAATCTGACGATCCACGCGAAGACACCCACTGCCTTCCAAAAGCTACGATTCTCTAATAGCTCGTCCAGATCATCCATCGCACACACAGCGGTTACCAACAGTTCCTTGATAGGCTTCGCTTCAATTTCAGACTCTTTGCTAGGCTTGTTTTGTATGTCAGCTGGCCATTCATCGTGTTTTGACAGCCAATCTGGTCCTGTTAACCAAGATTCTGGTAACTTCACTGTCGTACATCCTCGGCTTCCCAGGTTGGCTGGGTTCTCATCCGTTCTCACATGTCTCCAATTGATATATTCCTTGGCGTTAATCTTCTTGACTCTGTTTGAAACAAATTGCTTGTAGGCGCCATGTCCTTTGATCCAGTACAGGGCCACTGTACTGTCCAACCATCCGGTGACTGATCTGACAGGGTATCCACCAAGCGCATTTCTTGCATTCTCGACCAAGTTAGTTGCCATATGTGCCGAAATTAGTTCAAGTCGCGGGATGGTCAACTCTTTCTTCGCCAATCTGGATTTTGCTGCCATCAATCCTTGGCTGATGCCAGACTTTTGATGTACCACAGCGTACACAGTTGCTGATGTTCCGTCTTTGCTGGAATCTCCGAACGTATGTAGATCTACGGCTTCGATTGGCTCCTCAAGGCTGGTCAGGCTTCGTGGGAAATCTAGTTTCTCGGGAAGGTTTTGCTGAAACTTCTGCCAACGAGTCGACAGTTGTTGAGGTATCTCCTTATCCCACGGCAACTTTTGATCACACACCTCTCTGTAAATGAGCTTCCCTACGAGTGCGACGGGTGAGGCAAGTCTCAGAGGGTCGTAGATTGAGGCAAGGAAGCGTAATATCTCCCTTTTGTTAGTCGCTGCTGTTTTCTGGGGAAAGGATATTGAAATTGTGTCTTCCACTTTATCCCATGGAAGTCCAAGAATTTTGGTTTCACCTGGTTTCACCCCAAGTTGATCTTTTGCATAACTCTGAACGGTAGGTGTTTGCTCGTCGTTTTCCTCCAGTTCACACATATTAGAATGCCATTTGTGTAGGTCAAATTTCGCCTGTCCAAATATCTCCTTCACCGTTCCTTTCAATTTGTGTACACCGTCTCTGGTTTGTCCACCTGGGATAATGTCATCAACATAGAGGCTTCGCATTATCTCTTCAACTTCCGACGGATATTTTTCGCGTATAACTTCCAAATGCTGTTGGATTGTTGCTCCTAACAAGAATGGTGATTGCACAAGACCAAAGAGCGCGCGAGTGAATCGCAGGACTTCAATTGTCAACGTCTCTTTGTCCTTAACCCAGTGAAACCTGAGCGAATCTCTATCCTCAGGTCGAATTCTTACTTGTAGGAATGCTTGTTTGATATCTGCAGACAAGGCTACAGGTTTCAGGCGATTTCTGACAAGTACATCCCACAACAAGTTCTGGAGGGGAGGACCTGTCTCCAAGCAATCGTTTAACGATGGACTGCTCTCCGAGGCCTTAGCAGATGCGTCGTAGACAATCCGTATCTTAGTAGATTCCGCCGCCTTCCTGATGACAGGTTTGTGTGGAATGTAATACGCATTCTTCACGGGATCATCGGTTACTTTCTCAACAATCCCTTCCTTCAACTGATCTTGGATGATTTTGTGGTACTGGTCAAGCATTTCTGGATCGCGTTGCAATTTCTTCAGTAAATTATTCAATCGTCCCAAACTGTTGGATTCGTTGGTTGGTAAAGGCTCGTCATGTCTAGGTTTCCATAGTAACCCGGTTTCATACCAGCCATCCTCGCTGCGTCGTAGTTGTTGCTTGAAGTCTTGGTACACCGATTGTTGGCTTTCGTTGGGTTGATCTTGGAGGCTAAGTACATCCAGGCTGCATAGCTGTTCGTAATTTGCTGCTGAAGATTTGGTGAAGTACATACTGCTGAGATCTGCTTCTTCGCCAGCTGCCATAATAGTCCAACCGAGTGTCGTGAGTTCTCCAACAGGCTCTCCGGGCTGTCCGAGCTTGGGTTGTGTGTTGGTCTTTATTCTCGAGTAATCACTAGCTCCCAATATCATAGAAATAGGTAATTCTGGTTTAGTGTCATTATCGTCCATTGACACTTCTTTCAAATGCTCATACTGACTGATGATTTTACTGTAATGTGGGTTTGGTATAGACAACAGTACCCCCTTGTCAACTTTGCTTGCTTGAATATTCATTTCGAAAGTTCCTTGAACATTGGAGACCTTCACATTGTAACTCTCTATCTTCTGACTGGTAGAACATAACATCATATCAATTCTCTTGTACTCGGTTTTGTTGGGTTTCTTGCGAAGGAGCTTAACCAAACCAGCTGAGATGTAAGAGCTCCCAGCCCCCGTATCCAGCAACGCTCTACATTTTACACCATCGACTATTGCAACTACCACCGGATAGGTGACTCTGCCATTGGCAGCTGCGAGCATCATTTGTTGTTGTTGTACATCACATATTGATGTGTGGTGTTTAGCCTTGCACTTCAGACAGGTAGCTAAACTTCGACATTCTGAAGCCCGGTGCTTCAGACCTGTACAATTGAAGCAACGTTTTTTCGCTGCTAGTTCTTTCTTCCTAGAAGCCACATCTACTATCTTATCACAAACTACAGATTTATGTTGGTCTGAATTGCAGTATACACAGGGCTTTGGCTTCCATTGTTGTTGGTTGACTTGGAAGAATCTACCAGATTTAACTTTTGAGCCCCCAGTGTCACTTCCTCCATGATCAGGCTTCTCTTCGATTACGATTGGATTTCTTTCACACCATTTTCTCAGGGCCTCTACCAGTTGAGTGAAACCCCAATCCTGCCACTCATCATCCAATCTTACTAAGTCGGCTCGAATCCCAGGGAGTTTGTCAAGGGTTGGTCTGACAAACCCATGTACTTGACTGAGTTTACACATAGTTTCAAGGGCTTGGGTGTTGGTGACTAACGACTCAAAAAACTCATGTATCTTCTTGGGTTGTGTCCCTTTAACGACAGGTAATGATACAATACTTTGCATGTGGGCATTAGCTACCTCACTTGTTTTCCCATACTTTGTTTTGAGGATGGTCTTAGCTCGTTCGTACCCCTCTATGGTAAAGGGAAGCCCATCAATGTATGTACGTTCTTTTGGAACAAGGAGTTCTTTTAGATATGA
>CACRXK020012249.1:0-15361 GCA_902702795.2 Paramuricea clavata
GTAAGGTGATTTTATCTGTTAATATCAATAATTATGTTTACCGATAAAGTATGCTCGATTTCGACACATTTTCAAACTTTGTAAAATTTGAAAATGTGTCGAAATCGAGCATACTTTATCGGTAAACATAATTATTGATATTAACAGATAAAATCACCTTACACTACACTGAATGAAGCTTCATTGTGTAAATATATTTCTTTCATCATTATTCTTTGGTTTCGCACTCGAATGAAATTGTTTGACTGTACAGTTTGGCTTCAAGGATAGTCATTCAATGCCAGTGTGTCCAGTGTGTTCGAATTCTGCGCAGTGTACTGAATGAAGCTTGATTATGTAAATATCTGTCTTTCATCATTATTCTTTGGTTTGGCGCTTGAATCAAATTGTTTGAGTACAGTTTAGCTTCACGGATAGAGTCATTCAATGCCAGTGTGTCCAGTGTCTTCTGCGCGCCTCAATGCCACGAGTCCTGATTGTGACATACTATACAATCTTCGCTCTGTTCGCTTTGTTTACCTCTTTAACAAATACCTTTACCTGTTTAACAAATAACAATGTTCAATGAAATTGGAAAACTCAGAATTAGTCATACTACAGACAGAATTTTCATCGTTTTTAAACTGTTTTATAAAAGTTTCGTTAGAATGTACGAATTAAATCTCGGGGAAAAGCCCAGGCCCTGGCCGAAAGAAATCAGAAATGTATACTCGCTGTGATGTCAAATGTCAATATTTCGTTAGTTTCGCTCAGTATAGTTTTCTAGCAAATGAATTGTCTCTAGGTTTAGAAACAATTATCAATGAAACTAGAATTCAAGTAAGTCACGGTTCTGTATAAAAAATCAACTTTTTCAGGCCGACCCTGGGTCACTTTGCTCAAGGCTATGCTTCAAGAATTTATATTATTTCTTATTGTATAAAAATATGCGAATATTTTGATATAATACAAAACAATTCAGCGCAAACAGCTGTAACCCATTTGAACGTCTCAGTTATTTAATCAATGTTATTCCTTTTTCCAGTAACAATTAGAAAGGTTCTGAAAATTAGAATTAATTTATATTCTTCTTTCCGACAAGCTTTAAAGGGTGACAAATTTGCAAGTGATAACTAATGTCATCTTACACGCCAGCAACTTCGAAGAACAGTCTACTGTGTCTCGGAATTTTCCACACTCAGAAGTAGAAAAGGAACATTTCTACATTATTGCTTACCGTCATTCTCATCTGTCAACATAAAATCTACTGTGGCTGTCGAAATCGTTTAGGTTTATCTAACGTTGCGTCACAGAATAAAGATCAGTACCAGAAGGGCCACTCAGCGGTGCAACGTGTCCCCATTTTTCTATGCAAAAACATGCAATTGACTGGCTAGGAAGATGGCGGCCAGCCAATACAGCACGTTCATTGGCCAGAAAATGTAATCGACTGGCTAGGAAGATGGCGGCCATGGTGACAGAAACTTCAAAGCTTCCGACGTAAGTGGCCCTTCTGTGTGCCTTATTCTGTGGTTGCGTGATCACAAATTGCGGCTGTAGTAGAAGTAAAACACCATTATTGTAAACACAAAAACCTCGTGCAATACTGTCTAAGACTACTATTTAATTCAATACAAAGAAAGAGAAATTTTATGTGATGTAAGACATCACACGAAGACATCACACGAGACACAAAGTATTGTCCGATGATTGCACGCGATGGTTCGTGAACAGTTGGCACATTTTTCAGGTCCTGGATTCGGGGAAATAACCCCACTAAGTACAAGTTCAGATAACTGAAAGCTGGACGTAGAATTTGGGTATCGTTTTATTCTTCTTCCCAAATAGTCAGACGAAAACTTGGACAAACTAATATGGCGGTGCCTCATATACAACAAGTCGATATACCATTCGTGAAGGAGAAGGATTGTCCTCAAAGAGGACTGGTTGTCTCCAAATCCCGATTCGAGCCTTATTATTATTGTCTGCGCCATTAAATGTGGCAGTAAGACTGATTGAATTTTGATCAATATGAAATAAAATACTCAAAATTACAGCAAAATTACAGTTCACACCACGAAATGAACGTGCTTCCACGAATGAACGTGCTTAATTCCACGAATGAACGTGCTTAATTCCACGAACGTGCTTCCTTCTCTATATCGAACCCGCTGCCAAATGTGGTGTAGTAATTATTAGATTCCAATTAGTAGATTGCACTGAGTATATTGCAGAGCTTTATTAAATGCATTATCAATTATATTGTTAGTATAGCCCCTAGTAATTAAATTAACACGTAGGTCTCGAGGTCGTTAAAAATACATGCAAAATTTCATCATGTTTCGACTAAATTTCGCATGAACATAGAACATGTCATTCTTACAAATCGTATGTTTTTTGTTCTTGGAATTTCTACATTTTGGCGGATAAATTACGTCACAAATTTGGCGCCAGAAAAAAAAAAGCTATTGGTGATTTCATGTATCCATTTTGAAGAGCAGACTAAGGGTATCTTAAAACTAGTTTACCCACAGGGTAGTGAAAGCTGCCTTGGTGTAGCATTGTTCCCAAATCTTTAGTATTTTAAAGAACAAGAATAAGAAATATTTGTAATGAATTGGAATCATCCATAATTTATACATCAACATTTTCAAAAACGGCCAATTAGACCAGGGGTTAAAGGGCAATGACAGTGACATGAAGGTGACATTTAACATGTGCGACTGTGCGTCTCACTAATTAAAATTTACGTGTTTATTAATAATGTTTATCAAAGAAAGCAAAAATATATACAAGACAATCTCACATGTGGAATTTGTTCACTTACGCACTGCCTTGTGATGCAGTACAAGTATAAATACAAATGACAAAGCATTTGTAAATCCTAAAACATAATTAAATCATACGGCACATTCAAGATTTTAATATCGTATTTCAGCCGCGTTTATACTGCTTGGCGCACTCCCTGCGTTATATTCATTTACATATACACAGATTTATTACTATGACAAAGTGTATAAATAAACCTTTTTAAAGCATGTCATTTGCATTGCAGACCAGAGGCAAAAAGCATTTGTCAACCACACACCAAATTTAAGCAATCGTTAAATCATATACATGTCATGGAAAGAATATGGAAATAATGTTGAATGAAAGCATCGGTGATCGCGTATAATGTTAAAAGCACCACGTATAATGCTGGAACCACTACGTATAATTACAAAAGCACCGCGTATATAAATGGTGAAAGCACCGCGTATAATGGCGAAAGCACCGCGTATAATGCTGGAACCACCGCGTATAATGGCGAAAGCACCGGTATAATGCCGAAAGCACCGCCGTATAATGCTAAAAGCACCCAACAAAATGCTGTTTGATCACTTTAAGCCAGCTATGGCTTTCCATAAAAGAAGACCAAAGATGAAAGATGATCACATTGCCTGTTTGCCTTATGCCTGACCGCGCTGCACCACGGTCAAAATTCACTGGTACCGTCATGCAATGCGCCAAATAGAAAATTTTGATTTCGACCCACAAAACAAAATTAGGATCTGCTGCCTTGCTCGCTCGCTTCAGGCTCGCTCGCTGCGGCAGCAACTATAAAGTCAATTTCGAAATACGACCATTCCTTGCGGAGACACAATGACTCAAATATCTATAAAACCGCCATTTTGTTCTATTTTTAGGCGGATTTTTTGTATCGCTATATTTTCGCATAAAATGGTCGTATTTAGAAACAGACTTCAGTTTTAAGATTCTCTCAATGTCGTCTACTTTATAAGTGCATAAAAGTACAAATAGCTAACTCCTAATTTTTAGCGCCAAGTTTGTGACATTATTTTCCCGTCAAAATGGAGCAATTCGAAAAACAAAAAACATACGATTTGTAAGAATGATATGTTCTATGTTCATGGGAAATTTCGTACAAAGAAGATGAAAATTAAAGAAGTTACACAATATTGACAGGCATCTGGTAAGTTCAAAATTGAGTACTCCTATGAAAGAGTTCATTTTCTTGATACGAGTATTTACATTAACAACCTTAACCAACTGGAATCTGACCTTTTTAGCAAACCAACGTGAGATAAAGCTCTACTTTTACATAAGGAATCCTTTCACCCTAACAACTGCAAAACTAGCATCATATATAGCCAAGCTCTTCGATACGTACGGTTAATTACTAACCGTAATAGTTGGGTGGAAGTTTTTAATATATTACAGGAACTCCTTTAGTTTATCAATTCCATGTCTCCATATTGCAAAGATGTCATCGATGAATCTTATCCACTCAAGTGGAATCAATCCACCAGGAGCATCCTTTAGCATGTTGTGTTCTAATTGACCCATGAAAAGATTGGCATACGAGGGCGCCATTGGAGAACTCATGGCAGTACCTGGGCCTGAAGATAGTATTTATTATCGAATTCAAAATAATTGTTATAAAGTATCAGTGTAAAGATTTCCTGTAGAAAATCAGTGTTATAGCCTCCCTATTAAATCCTTGAAGGTATTCAATTGATAAGGCGATACCTTCATCATGCGGGATGTTAGTGTACAGAGATTTTACATCTATTGTAAGAAGAATAATGTTAGTGATTATAGTTAGCTAAGTTTAAATATACGTCTTAGAAAGACTGTTGGATCTATAACAAATGAAGGGATATTACTAACTAAGGGTTTGAGGAAGTGGTCCGCATATTTCGATAATCTGACAGTGGGGCCATAACATCCAGAGATGATAGGTCTACCCGGGTTGCCAGCTTTATGAATTGTAGGTAGTAGATATAGGGTGGGAGTTTTAGTTGGTGTGGGGGGCATTTGGAATTTAAAAGTGGTGTAATCAAATTGACCGAAGCTATGATTATTATGAACAAATTGTTGTACTCTAGTTATTAGTTCAGGGATGGGATTCGTTGAAATATGGTTGTAATGGGTGGTATTTACAAGTTGTTTAGAGGCCTCGCGTATCGCGTATGTAGTCATCTCATGGCCAGATAACAATGGCCCCACCCTTGTCTGCTGGTTTAACAATCAAGGTATCGTTTTTCTGCATATCTTTTAGTGCAGATATTTGTTCTCTTGAATAGTTTTTATGTATGTTAGTGGGGGTCTTAGAGTGCGACTATATTTCCTGATAAACTAGGGAAATAAACTCTAGGAGGTTTTCATTATCAGGAAGCGGAGGTGTAAAGTCACTTTTTAGTTTGAACGGATGGGAGGGTGTATTATTATTAGTAGATTCCTTGAAGAAATATCGTAAGTGCATCTTTCGTCGAAGTCCTGATAGGATATGTATATAATCTCCCTATTAGTGGGTTGTGGTGTGGGGATGAATTTAAAGGATTAGTGTAACACCAGGAATTCGCGGGCTCAAACTCCTGCTGGCGGCCATTTTTCGGCACGAATAGATTAGATGATCTCGAAAGTGTTTACAATCCGTCATATATTTGAACCATCCTGTTATAATCCTTGCTCTTTTTGTCTGATTTTTACCAGAAATGTACAAAACAAGGTATTTTTATCGCTATTTGTTGTATTTGGGTAAAATGTAAACAATAACAAAAGCCTACAATGCATGACTCTGACTTCTCAACTGTCTAATTCTCAACCATTGTGTAAAATAACCATTATATAGTCATTAGCAGTGCATAATGGTCAGTAGCAGTGCACAATTGTCATTAGCAGTGCATAATGGTCGTTAGCAGTGCATAACCATGTTGACTATTGGTAGCTTGTTTGTGGAGAGGATGACTCATTTGTTAGGAACGTGTTTTGACGTCAGATCATAAACTGATAAACAAACAAGCGTATATAAAGACGACGTAAGCGAATTCATTTCGAGAATCATTGAATACATTCACAGTTCTCGGGGAAATCGCATTCATGAATGATGTTGAATGATGTTATTCTTTATATCGCGAATTTTTGGTAAACTTGTCAAAAACTTGAAAGAATATAAAACGAAACTATACTTCACTATCAAAGTTTCTGTCATCAAAATCGACAATTAATAACTTTAATCACAGAAACTTTGACCGTGTAAGCGAGCATTTAAAGTTCAGAAGATATCTCTATTTTCGGCAAAATGTCCGTTCGTCAAACTGTCCGTTCGGCAAAATGTCCATTCGGCAAAATGTCCGTTCGGCAAAACGTCCGTTCGGCAAAATGTCCGTCGGCAAAATGTCCGTTCGGCAAAATGTCTTTCGGCAAAATGTCTTTCGGCAAAGTGTCTTTCGGCAAAATGTCCGGCCACCGACCCTGACACTAATCCTTTAAGACCTTTCGATAAAATTTGAATGGTGGGTTGGTCTAGAGTTGTGTTGGTTAGATTCACCACACTATCCTTAATATGTTTCGTTTTAATTTCAGAGAGAATTGTACCTTCACTTTTAAATCGGTAATTATTATTGTTCCTTTTATAATTAGTGTGCAAATATTCACGCAATTTGGTTTTGGTTGGCTTGTTAGTTAGCGGTGCTTCATTTTGTTGTTCATGTTCAGATGATAGCTGGGGAGATGCATGGGCGAGAGAAAATCCACTAGATTAGAATTAGTTACGTTAGTGTTTGTGTTATAATTATTATTTCTCCTGTTAGTTGTGAAGGGGAGGGTTAGAGGGTAGGAATATGTGCATGGCTAGACATATTTCTGGTGATGGTTGAACCAACACGTTGTGACCTCACTACAGCCGGGGGAACTAGAGGCGCACCTGTATCATGCGAGGGGATGAGGAACCAACTGTGTTAATTAACCAATTGTCTTGATTAAATCTCCTTTTCCCACCAGGCACACGACGTTGTTTCAACGTTGAAATTTGGTAGAAAAAAGGTTGCCACGTCGACAACCTAATATCTACGTTGCTCTGACGTTGTTTTACAAACATTGGTTCAACAGCAGCCAACAGACGTTGAATTCATGGTTAAATGTACGACGTCGATTTGTGAACCAATCTCAACGTTGTTTTAACGTGGATTCAACGTTGAATTATGGTTGACGAGATTGGCAACCTAATTTCAACGTTGTTTCAACGTCAAAACAGTAACGTCGATCCAATTTGCATAGTCAACCCTTTTTCAACGTCTATCCAACGTCTGTAAGGTCATTTCCAACGTTGATTCAACGTTGGATAAACGTCATTTTGCCCGCTGGGTTGTTGTTAGTATTAGGATTGATACTATTCGGTTTGCAGCTCATTAGTGGGGTTAATGTTTGGGTGGTCAAGACGGAATTATTACTGTTGCTAGTGTAAGGCTGGGCATAGAGCGTGACGGGGTATTGATTGGGGTGTTGATAGAGGAAGTAGTTTTTGTTGTCACATTAGATGGAGATGTAAAAGAGCTGCTATGGGGCACGTTATTATGGCGTTTTTATATGGTTTAAACCTGCGGAGGGTTTCCGACTCATTTTAAACTGACAACTAACAACAGTTTAAAACACCATCAAAGGATCTAGCCCTTTTACATTTAACACAGACGGATTTCCAAGTCCTAGGATCATCACAGTTATACGTGTTCGCAGTGGTGCCTAAATTACTTTGAATTTGTACTCGAGTAAAAGTAGAAGTAACTGACAATAAAACGACTTGAGCAAGAGTAAAAAGTACTGGAGGCAAGACGTACTTAAGTAAAAAGTATCCTTAACAAATACTTGAAGTACAAAGTAAAAGTAAAAGTACTATTGTCTGTAGCGAGTAGGAGGGGGGGGGGGAGACTTCTCCACACCTCGATATTTTCAATTAACTGTACGGACTGTGGACAGCATACTTGAGATGCGTATGCAAGATTGCTTCGAACGAGCTGTAAGTACAGATACTTTCTCGCCTTTATGTCAGTCATCTCCAAGGCAGACCACAGGCGGCCCAATCTCGCAAGGGTCAGTATAGACTTTATATAGTATAAATGTATATTATGTTAATGTATATTATAGTAAAAATATGTCATAAAATATAATTTTAAAATGAAATTGACTTGCCTATTTGGTAGTGCTTGTTCTCCTTTTATTCCTCCTTTGTTGGACTAATATTTTCCAAGACTTTGTACTCGATGTTACTAGTATACATGAAACATGATAAAGGCTAACTATTTCCAATCGTCGATCCGACGGCACGGCACTTCGAATCGAAAATTCTCACTCAAATCGCTTTATTCTCCAAAAAAATTCGCCAGCATGTACAACAAATGCCGTTCTTCGAAAATACGGAGGTACTTCGGCGAGATGTACAAGTTTTGGGCCATATTTTAACAATGGAAATCAAAACCCATTTTATATTGAACTTGCCCAGACCGAAAATTACTACGTCGAACGCCTGCGCAACCAGGCCTCCTTTACCGTTGGGATTTACAGGGGGGAGGATGCCACTAATATATAAACGATCATATTTCGAATTAAAGTATATTCTTCCATTCTTTCCAACAAAGAGCCGCTGTATATATTACTTCTTCCTTAAATTCCTACAATCTCCGTCGTTTAGTTTTCTTTTCTTCGGCAACATCTTGAGTTTTATACAGTATCCGATCGAAGGAGTTTTTATTTTGAATATCAAATTTCAAATAATGTAAACAGTCGCTATCGCGGCTGCGATTGGCTGGCTGTTACCGGAAATATCTGCTTCCCCCCTGTAAATCCAACGGTAAAGGAGGCCTGGTTGCGCAGGCGTTCGCCGTAGTAATTTTCGGTCTGGGCAAGTTCAATATAAAATGGGTTTTGATTTCCATTGTTAAAATATGGTCCAAAACTTGTACATCTCGCCGAAGTATCTCCGTATTTTCGAAGAACGGCATTTGTTGTACATGCTGGCGAATTTTTTTGGAGAATAAAGCGATTTGAGTGTGAGAATTTTCGATTCGAAGTGCCGTGCCGTCGGATCGACGATTGGAAATAGTTAGCCTTTATCATGTTTCATGTATACTAGTAACATCGAGTACAAAGTCTTGGAAAATATCAGTCCAACAAAGGAGGAATAAAAGGAGAACACACACTATCAAATAGGCAAGTCAATTTCATTTTAAAATTTATATTTTATGACATATTTTTACTGTAATAATAATAATATACATTAATATAATATACATTTATACTATATAAAGTCTATACTGACCCTTGCGAGATTGGGCTGCCTGTGAGTAGACCGCCTAATTAATCCAAGCAATTTGTTAGCTTTGGGCTTCACGTTGCTCACTTGATGGATCCATGTTAATTTGGGACTGATAGTTATACCCAAGTCAACTTCAGCATCAGAAAAGGACAACGGGTCACCGGCAAGACTGTATGGAGAGACCGAAGGTGATGTTTTTCTGGTTATAGAGAGTACCTTGCACTTGGATTGATTGAAATGAAGGTGGAACGACCTTGAATATCCTCTTGCAAGACCAAGGCATCAGAAGGATTCTTTATGCAACGATACAGCTTGATGTCGTCAGCAAACAGTCTGACCCCAGTAGCGGATGATACATAGCTAGGTAAGTCATTGATATATACAGAGAAGACACAGGTAACACTATAATGAAGTAATTTTTTCTTCTTGAAATGGCGATGTATTGACATGATTTTTCAATGGCAAAATGGAATTGGACTGTACCAGTGATGAATTATACTGTACATAGTCCTTTTGAAGTATATTAATTGCTACATGTAGTGTTAAGGTGAGATGGCACATCTCGTATCCTATCATTGTGATCAATGCTTATTTATCTCAACGAAGAGATGTTTTGTCGCTCTAGCTACAGTATCTCATTGACAAGTAGATAACGAGTAGCGTAGCCAATCAGAATACAGCATTTGCATTAGCACTTGACAACATTTAAAATTACTAAATATAAATACTGTATAGACTAATGTGAAAATGAATACTTTTAGGATGACGACTCCATTGATGAAGAAGTGAGGAAATTAACCTATCCTCGAATCTTGGCATCAGGTGAGATTGCATCCTTGGACCCATTGTACATTGCTGCCGAGGGGCAAATTTACTTGAGTTTTGCTGGTAAAAATATTCCGCATACTTATTGCAACATTGTTTGTTCTAAATATGGAATATACTCCAGGTGTTTCAAGTGTTTATGCATTTCTAGAAGCTGTCACCTTGAACCGCCCTGCTGACGCCAAGAAGAAAATTTCTGTACAAAAACTTTTAAGTGAGCTTGGACTGCAAAATTAATCGTAATAATTACTTAGTTCATATAAATTTATGCATGTTAAAGGTATGTCTTAGCAGCGAGTAATTTATAATAATAGTCAATAACGAACCTTTATTTCTCTTTTGTGTGTGTCTTAATGTGCCTTGTTGAAAGTGTTAAATCAACACCTTAAAACTGGCGTTATTTTAGCATCAGAAGAGGTGTTGCTTTGGCACTGTCAATCAAGTGTTATTTTAACGCTACACTATAAGTGTTAAATCAACTCTTAAAACTAGTGTCACTTCAGCACTTAAAAGTGGTGTTACTTTAATACTATAAATATGTAACCAATCAAATTGCGCGAAAAGCACTATATATCCACCTCCCGAGTGAGTATATGCTAAAACTACATAAAACATGCACCCTTGAATTTTACAAAAACCTCAAATTGTACTCGTCCTTCGGACTCGTGCTATTTTGATAGTCACGCGTTCCTTTTTTTCCAAATCGCACTGGAAATCATTCTATTACCTATATTAACTATTTTAATATTATTAATAAGTATATAAATCCTTTCTAATTAGGTCTCATCTTGCGCGGGAAAATTAAACATAGAGCTGAAACGATACCGAAATCCAAGTAATAAATTACAGAGTGGTGGATGCTGTGACAATCTGTTGTCATGCCTCAATGACTGTGATCCCTATTTTACGTTTACGTTCAATGGAGAGCAGAAAAGTTGTCATCCAAAGATGAGTGGACAAGACATACAATATGTCTCACAGTCGGTTGTTTATTCATTCCCTAAAATACAAGTAAGTTTTTTAGATCGTATTGAAGTATTAGAAACTAGAGGGCTCTCGGAGACTGCATACCTCCATATCATGCGTAAATTATACAATAGGCTAAATATAGGCATTCAGTTTACCCTGCCTGACAAAGCAAGACAAACTTCCCGTCCAATTTTCATCCAAGCGAAAAAAAAAGAGACTAATATCCCACTGTCCGAACCGAACAAGCTCAGTCAATAAGTTATTTATTATATTGCTAAAATATTGTCACAATATACACTTAATGTCTGCTCCCGAGGGAAATAGTTTTGTTTTTCCTCGAATCTCAATGTTTCCCGAGACGAAGTCGAGAGAAACATTGAGATTCGAGGGAAAACAAAACTAACTATTTCCCGAGGGAACAGACATTGGCCCATCCCAGTGAACTCTAATAATAACTGGAAGGCTAACTCCTATGATGAAAGTTCTATGATTCTTTGAAGCCGGCGCGCGGGAAAATCAGCTTTCAAAAGGAGTAAGGAGAGTTTCGAGGAGTGAAAAAAATTCTGTCAAAAGTTTGTTTTCGAGCAAAAATTTGCAAGAAAAACACTTTTCCCATGGGAATACAACAATGATTGGGATTTAAACCAAGTTTCCGATTAGTTCCGACTGTTTTACATCTCTCTGCAGCAAAAAGTAAGGAATTTTGCTTTTGTATTTTGAAAAAATGACGAAAGTTTGGACGTGCCGAACGAAATCTCGCCTTTCAACTCAAAAATATATACTATAAAACATTTTGACAGTCCCAAAACTTATGTTATACTAAACCCCAGGTATTGTTATTGATCCTGAGCTTTTAGTCCTTGTTTTATTCGCTCTTAAACATAAATAAATTGGCGTTTTTCAAGTGATGTTATTTTCGTCATCGGCATCTTGTTGGCCACTATGAGCACTTTGAATATGGCAATATTTTTGTCAATTTTCAAATGCTTTTTTTCGACCTTACAACGTTCAATCTTCTTGAAACTTCGCATACAGATGTATTTTGCATGGGTATAAAAAATTCCTGAGGTATGACGTCTTAGTTTTATCTTAAACTTCCAAAAACTCAGAAAAATAGGTACGCATGGCGTACATGTGGGTAGCCGAAAGTTAGATAAAAAATAGATGCAAACTGAGCAGGCTATGAAACTAGTAGACAGATCCAGAAGTATTATAAATATATATATATTTTTGACAATGCGTACATTACAATTAATTCTTGATAGCAATGGTACTTTAATAATTTAACTGAGGAAGAATTTGATTTTAATTGTTCAAGACAGTGAGTTCATTCATTTACTATGTTCATTCATTTAACTATATGAACAGAGTTCATGAAACATTTTTCTTGTTGTTTTGATACCATAATGATTGTAGTTGCCACTATTTCAACAATATTATCTCAATTTTTGGTTCCACCAACAACAGCGTCATCAGTAAGTAAATAACTCTGCTGTACTTGTTGTATTGAATATCCATACAGTATTACTATACATATCTAGTATATGCCTATATAACTTATTTTCTAGTTGAGTCGGTTTTCTTTCATGTACTGCGGGATGTATTCAGGTTAGAACCCATGAATAAATAATTAGATTAAACTTGTTGACAAAACTCGAAAAATATTTTTGGACAGTCTTTGAAATTGATGAAATTTTGTTCGAAAACCTCCTCAACTAGAAAATAAGTCAGTTATAAACCTCAAACTTGGGATATAAGTCATATATTTGCCCTGCAGCTCCTCAGGTAAATATATGACTTATATCCGATATCCTGTGTTATCGGGTATTTATATGACTTGATACCTGATCCCATGCAGGTACTTGTTAAATGTGTTGTGTTTGGGGTAAATGTATGACTTCTTATATGCCGCGTTCTAGGTTTACAACTCTTACTTATTGTTAAATTTGTTGTGTTTGGAGTAAATATACTGTAATATGCCACATTTTCGGTTTATAACTCTTACTTATACCATATACAAAAAAGAGGTACCCATGACGATTTTGAAATTTGGGTCCCTATTCTGTACATATATGGTAATACTCTAATACTACATGATAAGTATTTATCTTTGCGATAGATTCCTTGACCTTTAATAGTTTAGTTCACAAGAATTTTAAATGTCATTTTCGTTATTAAAAGAGCTAGTGCAATTTACTAATATATTATTCAAATATTTACAGTAACGAAGAACAAATAAAATTTATGTATTAGGCTTTGTTATGTATCGATCAATTCGAAACTTCACCATCCCCCCCCCCCCGGGCATACCCCGGGAATTTGACTTCAAGTCTTTTCCAGGGAGTAGGGAATTTGATGTTCTAGGTCTTCCATGTGGTGGGGCATTTGATAACGGGGTGGGGAATTTGAACCGGAAGTCTTAACATTTTGCCCGTTTTCGCGTGCTTCCTGCATGCACAGAAAATACTTCGCATTGGCGGCAAATACAGTTTTCTCAGATTTCGAGGGAAACGGCCTCAATTTTGTGAAAAACTGCTCAAAGAAACGGGCATGGAAAATCTATGTGCTTCATTTGAAGGTATGTACTACATAATTGTGTAAAACTGTTAAATTTCCACAAGGTATCCAAACTTTTTACGTGAATTTCCCTATCTTGTCGAAAAACATTTCCGTATATTTTGTACTTTTTGTATTTACTGTTTCATAATTTTCATATGAAGGTGGGGCATTTAAACGCTTAATTTCTTGTTACAGTGGGGCATTTGAAGACATTTTTTGCACAGGGGGTGGAGAATTTGATCAGTCAAATTTCAAAAAGTTCAAATTCCCGGGGTCAGCCCGGGGGGGGATGGTGAAGTTTCGAATTGATCGATACATTAGGACCACATAAAATTTTACTGTCCATAGCATTTTGACAGATTACACTGTGAACAACTACTGAACTCTAAGTTGGATTCCACATTTCAAATAGAAGTATTAATCACTCAAACAAATAACGGTGGAGATTCAAATCATATTACTCGACCAAACCATAAAGCACACCGACATTTGCCATTTGGTTGACTTTCTATTTACATCCTAAACATAAACAACGGGATTGCCTGTGTAAAACCTCGCTGTTGTGACCCAGCACAAATGATATATGATTTACAACACCAATCGAGCTGATCAAAGCCAACAAAAGGGTGAAAAGGAAAACAGCGTTGTAACTATTATAAAAAAAAGGAACAAAAAATAGTAACTTACCGCTTCTTCGACTCATCTATCGCAAAATTTAGAGTATATTTTGAGACTTTTAATGAGTTGGTCGCAGGTCACTTCCCACAGCAAAGTTGTTTTGGTTTCTGAGTTTCCGACGAAATACCGAACTTTCGATCGCCAAACTGTCGTACTTACTTCGGCTTATCGACCTCGCGCCCAGTGTCTTTCGTAGATAACCAAACTCGGCGGACAGACATCGCGCGCTTATCATCATCGCTCATCGTTTTTTTCGTATATGATAGTGGGTAGCCCGCGAACGGGCTACCCACAAAAAGCAGCCTAAAACGCGCGGTTTTTCAGACCGTTCATGCTTATGGTCGTGTTTTTCGCATTTTTTTTGCTAATTCGTGATTTGTTTGCTTTGCGAATATTAAATTCATTTATCATACTACTGATATAAATTAAATTTGGTAATATAACTAATATTTTGGGGCAAGATTTTTCTGATCAAAAAATGTGCATATTTTGAAAAAAAAAATTGAAAAGGACTGGGTCTACCTACAAAAAAAGCTTCAAGCACGGCTTCAATCCCCCCCCCTGACTTAGCCTTCCAGTTATTATTAGAGTTCACTGGCCCATCCTCGTACCCAGGGTCTTTTTGGGAAAGACCCTGGTATCGGCTGGTCACGTGACTCTACAAAAATTAATTGCCCAAGGTACGCGACTACGCGTCTCATTTAGTGAAGGTTGATAAAATTTTGAAATGTAATTAACTTTTTGTCACAAATCACAATGTAAACATGTGGACAATGCCGAACAGAGACTAAATGCTCGCTTTAAAACTGTCGATGGTTTATCTTTGAAAATACTTTAAATTAAATAGTTCATCATATTTATTAAAAAACCCTGTAGATCGGTATAGGGTAAGAGGTTGGCAGGTAGTAAAGTACAACAATTTTCAGCCTCAGGGCGTGTATCATCAGGTGGTATATACAATCACGGCTTTAGCCTTTAGCCATTTTTTGGCCTCCATGCACTAAGTAATGGGGTAACAGCAATATTTAATATAACAGCATTTTTCTGATATACAGTACACATTTTATAATATAAACATGGTCATAGATAATTCCATAAACCACGGTATAAACCACGGTATAAACCACGGGTATAAACACTGATGTCACTCAGTCTGATATGCACATAGATATAATACTTACATAGTCTTAGAGTTTGTTTCATTATTATATTTCACAAAGTACTTTATTACAGTAAAGTATATTTATAAAGCTATTT